>CAJDSM010001336.1:0-15815 GCA_903981925.1 Ostrea lurida
ACATAATGTTAACTTCGCCGTTTTGTATTCAACATTTTAATATTCACAATACATGCATTCATTACATCAGTAAATTTACATAAATCATTGAAAATTTCTGTACCAGCTTTAATTTGAGAGGCTTACAACTCTCAAGTAAGGATTGTTGTAATGATGATCATTGTATAACTATCCATAAAGTGAATGGAATAGCTAATTAATACCATCGGTGTTGATGCTTGATTTGATTTATGTACATACCTGATTTTCTTCCTTACATATGAGTTTTGTCTTTAAAAATACCATTGATGAAACTGAAGCGGGTTGAATATAAAACATCGTAGTTTGTACCACTGATTCGTCCAAAGCTTTAAAAGAACAATTAGAGTGACATATTTGTGATTGAGAATATGTAATTTCATTGAATAAGAGTTGATTTGATGTTCCACAAGTTTACGCTGCGGTTGTATTGGTGTTATTGTGTATTACTGTCCGACTGCGTACTACGAAGCTGGTCCATATCAAGAATCGGCAGGCGCGGTGTAGTATAACATTGCATACCAGTGAGTTTTACACACAGAAATTTCTATTTAGTACGTTATTGTAAAGTAAAAGAAACCAATGTATACCTCATCAACAAATAAAACTTAATCAAAACTTTTACCCTCCTTAACAATTTAAACATGAATTGCATCTTCCCATTGTGCAAGCTTAGATACACATGTCGTGAAGTTCTGTTCATCGGTAGGGAAAACAAATGTTTATCGCAATGCTCAGTACCATGAATTTCGGTTCATAATATATATGCAAGTATATGTTCTAAATGTTTGTTATGTGCTCACTCTGTTTCCCTATGTAATATAAAACATACAGGATATGATACGCTCTGGTTGTAATTAGTTTCTAATGCAGATGATGATGAAATATTGCTGTATAAATAAAGGAGGATGGGGTTGAAGAAGCTGGAAGCATCCCATATCTCTTGTTCAAATGTTTCATGATTATTTGTTAAATTGATTGCTTTTTTTAGAGCAAATAAATGTTGATGTTTATTTAATTAATTATCACAAAAACTGATGATTTTGTCGTCATCATTGAGGTCTAAAATTAAGAATCTGGGATAAAACGTAATCATGGCCATTTTAGATATTCATCTACCCCCTCAAGGAAGAGGGTTCCTTGAGTTTCGAATGTTATACACAATGTGGTATGAGTTATTCATGGAATTGTTACAAGTGAATTTCAATGCACTACAATGCTAAGTGGGATACCAGTAAGTAGTTAAGTAGTGTCCAAAATTAATTACTAGTATTTAATTTCTTTGTTTACAAGCAGCTCTTTATATTGTCGTCAGACTTGGAGCTCCCTTACTCATTCAACCAGAAGTACAGACTATTTACATTACTCTACAACCCAGAGTACTGACTATTACACATTACTCATTCAACCAGAATACTGACTATTACATATTACTCATTACAACCCAGAAGTACGACTATTAAATTACTCATTACAACCCAGAAGTACTGACTATACAATTACTTCATACAACCCAGAAGTACTGACTATTACAATTACTCATTACAACCCGAAGTACTGACTATTACAATTACTCATTACACCAGAAACTGACTTACAATTATCATTACAACCCAGAAGTAACTGACTATTACAAATTCCATTACAACCCAGAAGTACTGACTATTACATTACTCATGTACACACCCCAGAAGTATTGATATTACAATTACTCATTACAACCCAGAAGTACTGACTATTACAATTACTCATTACAACCCAGAAGTACTGCTATTACAATCTACTCATTACAACCCAGAAGTACGACTATTACAATACTCATTACAACCCAGAGTTAACTACTATTACAATAACTCTTACACCAGAACGTACTGATATTACAATTACTCATTACAACCAGAAAGTACTGACTATTACAATTACTCATTACAACCCAGAAAGTAACTGGACTATTACAATTACTCATTACAACCCAGATAACTGACTATTACAATTACTCATTACTAACACCAGACGTACTGACTATTACAATACTCATTACAAACCAGAAGTACTGACTATTACAATTACTCATTACAACCCAGAAGTACTGACATTACACATTACTCATTTACAACCCAGAAGTATGACTATTACAATTACTCATTAACAACCCAGAAGTACTGACTATTACAATTACTCATTACAACCCAAGAAGTATGATATTTACAATTACTCATTACAACCCAGAAGTACTGACTATTAAATTACTCATTACAACCCAGAAGTACTGACTATTAATTACTAGATTATTCATACCAGAAGAACTGACTATTACAATTACTCATTAAACCAGAAGTACTGACTATTACAATTACTCATCATTAAAAACCCAGAAGTATGACTATTACAATTACTCATTACAACCCAGAAGTACTGACTATTACAATTACTCATTACAACCCAGAAGTACTCGACTATGTACATTTCATTACAACGAATACTGACTATTACAAATTACTCATTACAACCCAGAAGTACTGGGATTACATTATTCATTATACCAGATGTATGACTTTACAATTATCTTAAACCCAGAACGACTGACTATTCAGCGACTTACATTATATTTGATCATTTCTTCAACCGGAATAAATAGAGTTGTTTCAATTTCAATTGTTGACACAATGTTAACTTTGACTTTTTTGTACTTGAATAAAACAAAACTGTTTTCCGTATTGACTAGAATAATGTCAGGTTTAGAAACAACTTAAAAGACGTGATTAATATATTACGGTTGTCCCATGGGTATTCGGGTAACAGTCCATAATTGGTTGTCCCAGGTATCGTGATGACAGAGACTGTTGCCTGAGGCCGGTAGGGCCGAGGACACGTTCTCTGGTCCATCCATGCGATACCGAGGGACAAGATTTTGGACTGGGTTACCGAATATTCCCATTGGAAAATCTGTTTTATTACCTCAATATTTACAAACAAGTCAAAATGCAGTGATTTTCTAAAGAAAAATATGTCATAAAAACTAAACTAATTAGACTCGAGTTAAAATGTAGTGAAATTAATCTTTAAGATCAAATTTGAATCTTAATACATTTAATTATTTCAGATCAGATAAATTTTATAGTAGTTCTAAATCGTTGACAATCGTGTTTTACGTTGCTGATAACATTTTAGTTGGGTCAATTACGCTGTTGCCTGCGTCCCGAATTGAATATTTTTGCGGCCTTAACGTAGCCGCTTGTAACGAGTTACCGTTGTCCGGAAAGGTCATCAACTGTTTACAGGCCTTGACGTAAAATACAAACCTTCCAGGAAACAGTATAAATAATAACCAAATTAGCAATTAAGTAAGAGAATTATGGTAATTACAGACTTTATGAATATATGAGGATAATATCATAGGGATGGTATTCTTAGAGATACTATTTCTTCTGTATTTGATTTTTAAGTTATTCTTATTACAAACGGGCAAATCAATAATATTTTTCATGAATAAATATAAAATATCGATTTTTTTTACTCAGCACGGTCACATAAGATATTGTATAGCAAGAATATACGCCTACATGTGTTTTGTGGTTTCAAAGCTATCCCTAGCCTACTACGACCCTAACTGTAATCAATGATGTAAACTGTACTTCACGTAGAAGTACTGATATTTCATGAACAAAAAATAAGCAATGGCAGTTTCATTACGGGTGAAGGGGGACAACTCGAACTTCGTTCCCCACTCGATATAGCCTGGTACCATAAGTTGTTCGCAGTTTAAGCATTCAACGCTTGAAAATCTCCTACATTCCGGCAAATTAATATAATTAATTATTTGTTACAGGTGCACAGCCATACTAATGATTTATACATTGCTAACGACCTTCGGGATGATAGATGTCTTGCTGTATGAGTCGTTATGTGCTTGGTGCCAAATTGACAATGATGCCGTTGATCATTATACAGGAGTTTCACCTTTTAGATTGAAATAGCTGGTCATTTGTCTAAGTATTTGTTTGTCTAAATCATAGTTAGATTCTAAGTAAGGCCCTGATATTGTTCTTGAGGCCCAAGAGATATGTTCCGTTCATGTGGCAAACAGTACAGCAAATCATCTTACCCGAAAGAAATATTACTGTAGTTGTTCACATTATAATCATCGTAAAATTTTCTTAACGGGGAAGAATTCCCATAAAATACAATCGGGATATCGCTTCCTCACTAACAGCACGTAATGGTACCCATATGCACGGTGGGAAAACCTAATTAAGATAACTGCCCTTAATGCCACTTTTATTTCTACCAATGTACCACTTTCAAGGTATATATCATAGTCTCCGCCTTACAAATCTAATAGTATTTACACGCGCCAAAATCACATAAGAGCTGCATTGAGACTATTAAAATAACATTGAAGTATGAATTCTTCATTTGATTGGACCAATTTGGATATTGAATCACGAATTCTTGGATTTGCAATCTTTGAATCTTGAGATTTGTGGTATTTTGAAATTTAGATGGTCGAATGAGCCTTCCTGGGAATTTTCGTACACATAGTTCATCCCACCTGTAGTGATGGTTACATCCGTGTCTGACAGTCACTTCGGAATCAACCACGGGATTCACGTCCACACACTAGAGACCAAGCTCTACAGAACCTCCATACTCGGACACCCAATCCCGCAGAGACGTATCATATCAGATACGAGTCACCACAGACTTAGTTTATCATATTCTAGCCAGGTACATATATTTCCATATAAACTTTAATAATAAATGCGTTTAATGAATTATTTTTTTTATTGCTTTGGACAATATCAGATTCAATTCAATGAGATGCGGGTGAGAATACCCGGTAGGTCTATGGTACCCCTTGCTTATTGTAAGAGGCAACTAAATGGGCGGTTCTCTGCATAAGAACGTCAAATTACGTTAAAGATGTGCAAATACTCTGTAAAAAAATAGGTTAGAGATTTTTTTTATAGTCTCTGTAAGAATGAAAGCGGGAATGATCACTTGCTTATATTTCTTTTAGTTTTTGTTAAAATACGGGTTTTTAATACAGGAGGTAAGTGTGTCATTTTTTTCATATTCTGAAAGACGGAAGTTGACCTAACTTTTCAAATATTAATAAAAATAATAATGATTGGATTTATATAGCGCTTTATCTACCTAAGTACTCAAAGCGCTTTACAATGCATTATTACCCCAGCAGACCTTAACAATCCAGAACCTTCTCAGTGCAAGCTGCCGTTAAGGCGCTAGAACACTAACATTCTGACAAGATCTTTCACTGTCTATAGCCAGGTACCCCTTTTACACTTGGGTGGAGTGAGGAAATTCGTGTAAAGTGTCTTTCCCAAGGACACAACGTCGATCCTGCCACGGCCAGGATTCGAACTCAAGACCTCTCGATCAAGAGTCCGACGACCTCACCACTAGGCCACCGACGCCAAATTTTCTAAATCCAAGAGCCATAACTTGGCGAAAAATGAATAGATCGAAACCAAACTCGAACTTGATCTGTAACCTGATATGACAAGGCAATGTACCAAATATCAAATGAATATATGCAAGTGCGAAATACTAATTGGACAGACAGTCAGAAAGACAGACAGACTCAAAAGAAGAAAGTTATAGCCCCCTCCGGTTACAAACCGGTAGGGGACTAATAACAGTGATCAATCTCGTAAGTCCAAAATATGGTTGGGCAAACATGGACCCCTTGATACAGCAAAGGTGGGATCAGGTGCCGAGGAGGAGTCAAGCATCCCCTGCTGACTTGTCACACCCGCCCATTGTCTTGGTCAAGTAAACGGAACAATACGTAGTCAAATCAGTGCATGAAAAATTGCTCAACAATGGCTATGAAACACATCAAACAGCACAGAAAGGATACCATAGAATTTGATACATCTTTAATATTCACGCTAATGACAGATTGACATTTATATTATAAGATAAGCGTGATGACTTTAACTTTGCAATCGTCAATTATCCTTATGTACCTATACTGGATTCCAAAACTTCATAATAAAACCCACCCTTACAAACAAAGAACATCATTGCTGTTAACTCTTTCTCATTTTATATACAAACTATATATTTTTTCTTGGTTTTGAAAAACGGGCAAATTACCCTGTTTGTTAGACAATTTACTTTCCTTCTATTTATACAACAATATAAAGTTCAAAGATGTTTGATATCAGAACTTTGAAATACAAAAAGTTTTAAGAATACCTGACAAACTGTTGGGAACATCTTTTTGAAAAACATCAAAAAATCAATAAATATCATTATGTACTCTACGTTATTTTGATCTAATTTTGGATTTAGTATTTTTATCTTGGGTACAAATATCTATAAGTACTTTACCACAACATGTATGAGGAGGTATGAAAAGGGTGTGAGAGGTGAAAGAAAGAATAAAAATTCTTCTGTCAATGCATATAAGATATCTAAAAATGATAGAAAAACAAATAATAATAATAAAAAAAAAGATATATTGCTGGGTATAGTAAATGTTCCACCAAAACCCTGTCTTACTCTCACGAAATATTGACAGCTGTCAAGGAGCAACTTCAAGAAGTATTGTAAAACTACATATGCCAGAATAAGTGGTGTAAACAAATGTGGATTCTAAAAAACTCTTAAAAGAACTTCTAGGAATTTGAAATCCAGAACCTTTTCACCATATCAACAACATCCAAGACATTTGATCTTCTTCAACACTTTACCGATCATCCCGTCACCGAATAATAAAGACAAGGCTTTGTAACATTATAGGTAGTTGCTTCTTTTAACAAAAATGGTAAAAGGAAATATTCCTTATCTAGTGATCAGCCATTCAAAAAATTATTTTGTAAACTACTCCGATTCTAAAAAAGCACACAAGTACTCTGAAGTTGATCTTTCTCGCTATTAAGTCAATAGCTGGAGTTCCTCATTGCAATATCTGTTCTATTCGGGAGGGTGGGGTGGTAAGTTTTTTGCAATCAGGTCTTCCAACAGTCTAGTTGGAATTCCACATTTGACCAACTAATTGCGCCGCTTTATGAGGCTGACCTAGTTTTTATATTCTTATGAGGCAGAATTCATTTAAAACAGCTTCGTACATGAAAAAGAAGAATATCTCTAGCGATGGCTCTTATAATTCAACATTTTCCGAATATATTGCGATGTTTTAATATATCAATAATAAGTAATGATTTCCATTCATATGTGATTCAATATATCCCAACGAACTACGAAATAAAGGACACCACAGAGTCCTTCCATGTCTGCTTCGTACTTGGATATTTTATTGACACATTGACATTAACGCAAAACTACTACTTCTCAATCTTTATGCAAACGGTGATCGAATTCAGTTTCTCCAATCGCGCAACTTCCCATATTTAATGTAGTAATATTCCATCATCAACCTGCATATGCGTTGTATGTTTCTCAACAATGCTTCATTTCGATACGTGTTGCAAGAAGCTTGTTTCTGCGGTATGATCAATAGTTTTTGAATCGACGGCAAGCTACTTACAGACGAAAGGGTTGTTGTTTACGCAAAGGGGCACGTTTTCAAACAGTCCAGCGTTTTAAAGGCATGCATTTCGTTAATTCCTATGGTCGTCTCATAGAAAATTTAGTTACCAATATCGACCTATCAACATTGAGTCAATGGCTTGTCTGATGTGTTTGCCATAAATGACTGGGTCGGAACTTCTTCGTTCTGCCAGGCTGCTTGGCTTTAGAATTATCGAAAGGTCCATTGGGTTAAGCCGGTGTTTTTTTCCGCCACGCAGTGGTTTGCGACTATGAGACGATAGGTGGATGTTCGTTTTTTACATCTGAATCTAGTTGGTGAGACTATGGGCTCACGGCGGGTGTGACGCGGTCGAATCAAAGGAATTGTTTTCTAAATGGTGCGGGCGATTCCTTTGTCCTGGGACTACCTGGTCCCCACCTCTGGTGTGTCCGGGAGTCCGTGATTGCCCACTGCATTGTTTTTGTATCTATTTTGAAGAACTGGACAGGGATGTCGCTGTTCGTTGTCTTTGCCTTTACATGTTTGTAGTAATATACCACTATAACCTCCTTATGGTGTTTATGTTCCCCAGTTGATTCTATACGCAAGAGCATTACAAATTATCACTAAGTCATATGTTGACTGTTTTGTTTCATACCCTTTGTTAGACTGTCATAATCGTACAGGATTTGACATCGGGTAATCCCATTTACTTTGTTTCGACTAAGAGCTCACGGCGGGTGTGACCGGTCGGCAGATGATGCTTACTCCTTCATGGCACCTGATCCTGCCTAGGCTTTTGTCGGAGGTCCATGCTGCCCTTCACTCGACTTTGTATTATATATTTTTTTATTATGATTACGTTTAACACATTGTTAACTTTGCCAATTTATACAGCATTTAATCCATTGATAGGCCATTCATGCTGACAAACTAACTCGCAACATCGACCATAGAATTTGCGAATTGTTAATGCCTATGTTCAATAATATAACCAAGTACGAAGCAGACATGCAATGCAAGACTCTGTGGTGTTTTTATATCTAGCTCGCTGGGATATACTGAATTGACATATGAATGTCGGCTTCGCGGCGGGTGTGACCGGTCGTCAGAGGATGTTTACTTCTCCATGGCACCTGATCCTGCCTTCGCTTTTGTCGAAGGCAAAGAAAACGAACAGCGATCAATCACGTAAATCCCAAATAAAATACAAAAACAAGAGTTGGGCAAACATAGACCCCTGGGCACACCAGAGGTGGGATCAGGTGCCTAGGAAGAGTAAGCATCCCCTGCTGACCGGTCAAACCCCCATGAGCCCATAGTCTTGATCAGGTAAACGGAGCAATCTGTAGTCAAATCAGTATGTGAAAAACGGCTTCACAATGGCTATGAAACACATCGGACAGCATTTCACTCAATGGCAGGTAAAACTGGTAAACTAAATCGTTATAACATCCATAGAATTTACAAAATTGCTGCCTTTAAACGTGACTTTTGAAACCCCTGCAACAACAACTTGTTTGTAAGTAGCCTGCCTCGATTTAAAACTGATCATACGCAGAACAAGCTCTAGCGTACCGAATAAGTTGAGAGACATACACGCCATATGCAGATAATGATGGAACAATGCTCCATAAACATGGAAAGTTGACGACTGAGAAGCTGAAATCATCCCGTTTGTCATAAAGTTGAATTGTTAGTTTGCCGTCAATGTCAATGTTTAATAAAAATGGAAATCATTATCATTAAAGGATAAATCGTCGTCAATATCTCAAAATGTCGAATTAAGGCCACCGTTAATAATTTCTTCTTTCCATGTAAAAGCTTTTGAATGAATTCTGCTTCGTAAGAATCTAAAAACAGGTCAGCTAACAAGGGAGCACAATTCGTACTCATTAAAATTCCAACAGACTGATGGAAGACTTGATCGCCAAAAACTACAAACACATTGTGAATGAGGAACTCCAGCACTGCATTAATATCAACATCAGAGTACTTGTGCGAAGAATCAGAGTGGAGTTTAACAAACTAATTTTTAGAGTGGCTGATAACTAGATATGAATACCCCACCCCTCTCATTTTTGTTGAAGAACCAATCTTTAAATCATCGTGCGGAATGGTCGTATAAAGTGTTGAAAAGTCATATATATTGATGTTGATATGAAAAAGGTTCTGGGATTTCAAAGAAGTTCAAGTAAACAAAATCATACTACGAAAAAAGAATTAGTCAGGTATTTACATAGCAGTTTCGAGGAAAGAAAGTCTGGTTGTGGGTGTAAAGCCACCTAGCGTTATATCTGAGAATGAAAACGTACTTGTCTCCTTTGTTGCCTCTGTCACCGTGGCAGTTTCCGGTGACGTTTCCGGTTGCGTAGTTTCCGGTTGCAGGGCAGTAGATGTAAGTTCTTCTGAATATGGAACCTGTATTACGATAATATTGTTATCGTAATCAAAACATTCTAATGAATAAATCAGGATATTTTCAAGAACCTGACCGAGATTAAACAATGATGCCTCAAAAACAGCGTAAGAATTTGGTTTTTTCTTTTACATAGAAATTGACACAGATCAAGACGTCCCCATAAATATTTACTCTAGTACAGATTCTGTGCGTATCGATAGTTTGATTCGTCATAGAGAACAATTGTTTCACAGAGGGAAATTCATTATTTTGTCAAGTAATGGATAGATTACCCTACACATCACCCATTTCCTCGCGCCACATTGACTTTTGTCCTGGTATTGGCAGGTCCCGTTTGTAGAACAACTCTGGCATCTCTGTACATCAGCAACGTCAACATTGTTACCTTGAAATGTTTTTGAATAAATATATTCGCATAGGTTCTTTGGTTTATTACATGGATATTTTCTGCATAAAATCTGTTTTTGAAATAATATAAACAGTTTTGGTGGGGAAATGTTATGTCTCTCGGATTTATAGCATGATTATAACAGTCATTTCAGATGCTGCAAACATCACCTGCATGATAAAACGTTTGCTTCTGTGGAAGAATACGTCAGACGTTGGACAACAAAATCGAGGGAGAGGAAGCTTGACACTTTGTCTGAATGGATCAAAAAGTATTCGGAAATTATTAAAATCCGTATTACCACTTCAGCGCGGAAAAATGCGTACTATTTACCTTCTGTGTTTAAGAAGCCAAAGGTGGTAAATGAGTTTACAGAGACTACAGAAAACTTTGTACTAGTTCCAGTTGATAAAGCAAGTAACAACATTGTCTTTGTTTGTAAAAGTCACTATTATACTATGGTCTTTTAAATGAACTCAGCGGGTTTACTTCAACATCTGGGAATCCTACTTATACTCTAGCATCGTGACTAAAGAGCAATTCCTTTCAAAATTCACCTTTCTGTTTTGAATACTTTCATATTCCCGAAAGAATCAGGATATTGAATTCCATACCTTTACTGGATTCCAAAATTGCATAAGAATCTTACAAACAAAGATACATCGCTGGTTCCAGTAGTGCTCTCCTAAGCATCTACGTCCTTACTACTAACAAACTAACTAACAGCTGGTTAAAGAGTCACTTCAGAGATACTGTTTACATACATATTCCAGCAGTGGTGTCAGTCAGATGTGGGATTGCCAAAACTCTAAAGAGCTTATAGAAAACTTCAGTCACTGGCTGAAGATTTTCTAAAATGAACGTATAAAACATATGATTTCTCCACACTTTATACACAAATCCTCACGATAAATTAAAAACGGACCGCGAAAACACAAGTTTCTGGTCATTGGGTAACAAGATACATATTTTGTCAGAACCACTATGATGTGCCTCACACAAGTACTTCTGAAGAAGATATTAAGATGAATGCTTGGGTTCTTATAGATAATATTTATGGTAAGTCTTTGGAGCACCATGTCCTCTCCAACAATCTGTTGTATTCTATGGCACTAATTGTGCCCTCTTATTGGCAGAACTTTATTTGTTATATTCATACGAAGCAGAATTTGTTCAGAAACTGGTACGGGATAAAAGACAAAAAAACTTGCCATGTGTCCTTCAACGCTTACTTATAGGTATTATAGACGCATGTCTTATCAATTAACAATCATAATTTTCAAGTTATGTCCCAATTTTGATATTCTGACGAACTTGACAATAAAGGGACACCAAGAATCTGACAGATGTGCTTCATATTTGGATTATTTTACTTAAATAATTTGACTCTAATGGCAAGACTGACACTACATTATATGATAAACGTGATGACCTTTTGACTTTGCAATTGTCAACTTTCCTTTTTTGTGTAGTAATGTCCACTATCACCTGCTTATGGTGTGTATGTCTTGCTCAGTTGATTTCGATACGCAAGGCATGCCCATGCGTATGATGATTTTTTTAAACGAGCGCAACTACTGAACCCAAAAAGTTGATGTTGCAGGGTTTATAACCAAATTCTCGTTTAAAGTCATATTTCGCAAATCTACGGTCGCTATAATGACTTGTTTGGCCGATTATACAAATTATCACTAAATCAATATGTTTGACTTGATTTGTTTCATCCCTTTGTTAGACTGTCATTTTCATATACTAGATTTGATCGACGGGTAACCCGTTTACTTTGTTTCGACTACAGGCTCTACGTGCGGGTGTGACCGGTCAGCAGGGATGGCTTACTCCTCCATGGACCTGATCTGCCTTCGCTTTCGTCGAAGTCCGTGTTGCCTTACAACTCGATTTTGTATGTGTTTTTTGGACTATGATTACGTTTGATACTGTTGTTACTTCGCCATTTTATATCTGTTAAAGCCTTTCTGATCTCTTGCACCATAGTATATTGTGTGATATACTAAATTACTCTTTAAAATCAATTTCCTGTGGGGTTAGTCAACGTTATTTATTTGAATTCATACCCTTGTGTACAGCTGAATTATTATAATAAAAAAAAAACAAAGATACAAAGCACAATCCTTCATTACTCTCAATTTCTATGAACCAGATTGTAGGAGGTCCGTGTTGCACTACACTCGAATTTGTATGTTTCTTTTTGGGGACTATAATTACGTTTAACATATTGTTTACTTCACCAATTTATATTCTTCCTCTCAAAATGAACGTTATCCATGAAATAACTAAATAACTGTAACAAAAATGGGCACTTCTTACCTTTGTCCTGTCTTGTGTAGAACTGTTTTTTAAACCCTATCCAATATGACGTTAGAGCGACGCGGGAACCTTGTAGAAAATTCACACAGGACAACTGCGTGGCGAAAATAGAAGTGACATTCAAACAGTCCTCAAACGCCTGCTTCCATGGAGATTGCCCCGTGATATCTGTACATATGAAAAGCTTACAATGAACCATCGTCGGGGACCCACGAGTGCTTCTTAATGATTTATTTCTATCATCACCCGTTGAGGGAGCGTGTGTGGACTCAAACTCGTGGTTTGCGAAGATGACAATGAACTCAACTTCTTTCATTGACCGTCTAATTAATGTACCTTATATAGAAATATATTCGTTAAATAACAATAAAATCTATTAGATGTGTCATCATTTCATTCACTCAAATGTATAATAGACTGGTGGCTAGATTGATTGATTGATTATTTATTGTTTTACATCTCACTCGAGAATATTTCACTCATATGGAAACATTATTGCTGGTGAGGGGCAGCAAAATTTAGGTCTATGCTCGGTACTAGTACCTTTCGGCAGGGAGAGATATTTATCGTACCACACCTGCTGTGACACTGGGCCTTAGTTTCTCATCCGAAGGACCACCCCATTCTGTCGCCTTTTACGACACGCAAGGGGATGCTGCGGACCTATTCTAACCCATACCCCCACGGGTTCGTGACGAGAAATGCAATATACAACAACACAAGTCTGATCACGTGAGATACAATACTATTCCACAGAAATCTAATGATACTTAAAAGTATGTGAAAAATTACATGTAGGTAGAGATCGGGGTCAGTTTCACAAAACTATCTTACGGGTAACCCCGTTTACTTTATTTCGACTACGGGCTCACGGCGGGTGTGACTAGTCAGCAGAGGATGCTTATTCCTCCATGGCACCTGATCCTATCTTCGCTTTTGTCGGAGGTCCGTGTTGCCCTACACTCGATTTTGTATATGTAATTTTGTTATAAGATGTTTCATAGTTGTTTCACAAAACTGTCATATTCCATGATAATCATAAGACAATCAGATACATGTCGCAAGTCTAGACGTACCATGGCGGCGGCATATATTTTGGTAAGAAATGGGCAGTGCTAGCTCATCCGGAGGAAAAGTTTAGGGATAGAAACAATCCATGAGGCTATATCAAGGACATGAGAATTATGGGCAATTGTCGTCTTCCACGGCACGTGATCTTTTAAATATGATATCTGACGAGTTCAATATTCCTTTAGAGCACACCACAAAACGATCTCATGCTCTACCACAATTACTGCAAGTGATTCTCCATCATTCAATGCTAGCTTCTTTGACATACACTTCCCTTTTCTTTATTAACTTTATCTGCTCTCTCCTCCCATACCTCTTTTTCATAGAGTTGGAAATCACAGGCACTTGACATTTGGAAAAATAATGCCGTAAACAAACCATTGACAAAAATAGTTTGTTTACAGGAAGAATTTTTTAAAATAAATATATCTAAATCGCCAGTTGTCTGTGTTGAAAACCACTGGATATTGTTTCGGGAACAATACATTTTGTAACTTCGTCCGTCAATAAAGCTATTTATCTCTGAACTAGAGAATTGTGTACACTGTTTCATGTTGATGTTTCTAGCTATTTCCAAAACCATGTAGAATCACGAACTGTTCGTTAGGTACATGTAACCTGTACGAACATCTTTAAGGTAGATCTCTACAACGTCATAATGACTGACTTCCTTTTGAAACATGGCTGAAAATATATCAGGGTTATATGTCAATTCATTACAAATTTAAATGCGTAGCTCAGTAGGTTAGCACGTTGCCTACTGAACTGTAGATCGTGAGTTCGATTCCAGCAGGGGATTTTTGAAAAAGATTAATTGCTTTTTCCTAAAACTGCATTTCTTGACAAAATAGAGTGAATTTGATTTTTTTTTAATTTTCAAATTATTATTTAGCAATCCTCTACTTTTCATCTACATCAAATTTTAACTACATTAACAATACGGCGAGTAGAGTCGAACACCCGTTCAACAGGGGGTTTTATGGAAGCTTGCAACATTCATATTTTATACAACTTTTATGACAGCACCCTAGCTACAGAAACTAGGTACAGAAGCAGAAGAAAAAGGGATATCAGTATCCTTGGACTACTAGAATATAACACTTCATATCCTTTTGGATCCTTTTTTAATTTCTGAATCTGAGTTTTCTCAATTTAGCATTTACTACAATATCCCACAATAAAATGTAAAGAATGAAACTTATCGTAAGATTTGTCTTAAAATGTTTATGTGTTAAGATAGTTTTGTGAAACAACAGGTGCAATCTTATGATTGACAAGCCCCCATCACACTGGACCACGACCTTACTACGATCTTCATTTTTTTCTAAATCGTTACAGGTCATAGCGTTGTCGTCGTGAGGTCTTGGAGGTCGTGGTATGAACTTGGCTGGTCGTGGTTGACCACGACCGCGGTACGTAAATTTAGGCATGCTCAAAACATTCGTAGTGAGGTCGTGGTGAAAAAAGAGTGCACTGGAAACGTAGTGAGGTCGTGGGGAGAGCACAGGACGGTCGGGTATTATCGTATTGAGAACGTGGTACGGGCGCACTTAAATCGTCCATAATTTATAGCCGATCACACTACGCTGCTACTACGCTCTCGTCACGATCATACCACGATTGGATAACGATCTTACTACGACCACACTACGGTGCTACCACTTTCTATGCGTTATTTGCACGCTCTAACTAATAGCCCAGTCACATCGAGCTTACGACCTAGTTGTGACCTGATTTATTTTCTTTCGTGGGCAAATCGTAGAAAGAGCGCGCGACTGATCACCAAAGTCGTGAATTGTCACAAGAGCAAAATCAGTCAGCAAGGTCGATGATCATGTTTAAAACTTCAACCTTCAACCTTGCGATTCGAAGTCGCAGAAGATCTTACATGGTGACAGGTCGTACGACCAGTTGCGAATGTACGTACCACCAATCGTACTGAATCGTTGGTCAAATTGTCCCTCGATTGGTCGTGCAACTGAATTTACACCTGACAATTGATTGTGCTACCTCTCGTACAATCTCACCATCAGTAGTGTGACTACTTAAGACCTAATCCCGGGTAATCCCGTTTACTTTATTTC
>CAJDSM010001338.1:1947-11969 GCA_903981925.1 Ostrea lurida
CAGATTGAATGATCATCGATAGCATCATAACTGCTATAATTATTAACACTGTAGTCCTCATGGTCCGATCGTCTGAAAGAAAATTTATAAGATTCAACATCTTTGTATCAACTTTCAGAAGTTTTATTAATATATGTTTTTTTTTAAGCTAAAGGAGTAGGCCCACGAAGGGTGGAAAACTGCCCAAAAAATGGTAAAAATTAAAGTAAAATTTCAACAATTTTTTTCTGCAAAAATAAAAGCCCATGTATGGTAGATTATCAAGGTGATAAAAGTTTTGGAGTTTTGCATTGGTGTATCTAAGATTTAATGCCCCAAACATCATGAATTATCATAAAATGCAAGAATTTGCTTAAAATCACAACATTTTTTGCCATAAAAACGAAAATTTGTTATAGAGCATTTTTACTAAATTTTGGGGCAGCTTTCCACCCTTCGTGGACCTACTCCTTTGTATATAAATAATATACGGTACCAATTTTTATGCACCAGATGCGCATTTCGACAAATTATGTCTCTTCAGTGATGCTCAAACCGAAATGTTGGAAATCCGAAACATGAAAGTAAAACTTTATAAAAAGTGATCAATGTAGTGCCAAAAGATTGGGGCCAAAAACTTCGAAGGATCAGATACAACAACAAATGCTTTTGATATTGCTAATTAGAATGATAAGTACTGCGTAAATAAAATGACAATAGATAACGTCCTTACCTTAGCACTTAAATCTTTGGCGCCACGTCGCGGGGAGAATAAGATGATAATGACTCCGAGACAGAGAGAATGGTATTTATATGAACTACTTGTCTTGATAGGGTTGATGCGTTAATTGTTTACCTGATACAAGACATAAAATGCAGTTTGTTCTATATTAAGCGAAGAAGATGCACAGTACATAATTTCCTGTTTCCTGTCAACAGAAGCTTTGGATCACAGAGAAAAACCAAGATGCTCGTGAATCACATTGTGGTTTTCGGCAATCAGGTCTTCCGGCGGTCTGTTGGAGTATTTCCTTTTTCTGTTCCATTTTGTTTCAAGATTAAACCTCGTTGTCTAAGAAAGAAACGGCGAAGGTATGATTCCATTTTTGTGATGAATGTTTCGTTGAATTATTTATTTTTCGCGCTTTTTTCATCGATATAAACTCGTGTGTACTCACAAGGTTTCAACTGTCTTAGCGTTATAGCTGCAGACCAAAAACAACATACAACACAAACCCGCGCTATTCCTGAAGCAAATACTTTCACAATAGGGTCAAGACAAAATGATATTTAAAAAACGATGCTATATGCTACTTTGTTCCACATCAGTGTAAAAGGCAAAAGATAACCGAAACAGTGATCAATCTCGTAAGTCCAAATAAAATACAAAAACAAGGAGTTGGGGCAATCACGACCCTGGACCCCACCAGTAGGTGGGATCTCAGGTCTATCAAAAAAGATGTCCGAGCACTTAAGACCAAAATCGCTCGCCTATTAAAACCTATTATTGCTGTAAGAGGTGCTGCAAGGTTGTTGTCTACTTAAGTCTTGTTCTTTGATCATGTACCAGATCTCCATATACTTGTGTAACTAAATGTGAGATAGTTTATAAACTCATCTTCACATACGGTACTTTTGAACTTGTAGGTCCGCGTTTTCTACGACGGGATCTTCGGTTAGAATACGTGCTCTTCCGTGGTATACGAGACGTCATGCTCCGTGGTTAGCGGAACGTAAATTTTCTCCCACTCCGCTTGACGTCTTGTTATTTCTAATAGTGTGGACAAATTAAGCGCAGATGTCTTGGTGTAGTCCTTAAATTTATCAAGCACATATGGCATTATAACAAGACTTATTGAGTTGTAAACCGAGGTAACGAAACGAATCTATACTATATGTAAGCTACAAAAGTATATTTGCCTCAAAGAGTAAATCCATCGTACTTAATTTCAAGCAATTTCCAAGATATGGAAAGATGTACTCCTGAATAATGCTTTGGTCTACTTAACCATGAATATAACTGCACCGCTCTGTTTCAAGGCTTGTTTTGTATATTGTCTGACTTTTGTTCTGTATAATTGCTTTAGCACAATATCTTTTGAATATGTCTAAAATATCGTATACTCATCGCATCTTAGCCGCCTGCCACCATGATGTTTCTCTCGCACATACTCCTAGATGCCCCCGCGGATATATTGACCGGGGATAGACGAGCGTGTAACAATACAACTGCACCAAATATCGCTGTTCGTAAACCTAGAGCTTGCTCATTGACTAGCCTCACCCTCACCCCGAATGGTTCAGATACCGAGGTACTGGAGATAGCCGATGATACAAAAGTCCCCGCGATAAGTCGAAGTATTTGGGATCTAATTTAACATTCTACCAGTCGGTTTTTATCTGCAACTTAAGAGCAGACTATATGCATTTCACTCATTTGTTTCACATACTTTTTCGAACATAATTTATCAGCAATCTCTGTCTTGCAGTCCATCACAGCAAGGTAGAAAGCAAACAGATAACATATGCTGCATGTCTATATGGGAGTACTTACTATTAATAATAATAATCTCGTCGAAAGTTGGTCTGTTCTACCTTCCTTTGCTTCCTTTAAACATAAATAAAATATGGGTTCTTGACATCTTTCGTCGGCACTACGGTAGCCCACTCAAAGATGGCGTCCGCTCGCTAAACATGATCTCGTGAGTTGAACACCTTTCGAATTGTATCGTCATCCCTGTTGCGGTAAAATTTGTAAACACCCAACTTTTAATGGTGGTCGTTCTACGAATGCTCTATTGAAATACGAGGATGTTGGCACGTGCCAATACGTTAAATGTAATTGTAGCCAGATAGACACCTACTTCTTCCGTGTGGTGTGTTAATGTCTCCAACGTCTATACATGGACTTCTATGACCTAAAAATCCATTTGACTTAAGTATAACGTCTCCCTCGCGGTTCCTCGTTTCTCATGTAACTCCGTGACAATTTTCAGTTTTATTGTACGTTTAATTTGTAATGCACAGAAGATGTTACGGTTTCTTTGCAAGTTACAGTTTTATGGCCCCGCCATACAAATGGGCCGGGGGCATATAGTGTTACCCTGATTCCGTCATTCTGTCATTTCCGTTCATCATTTTGGTTCCGTTCATTTCTCTGCCTTCTTGAATTAGAAAAAAATCAGAAATTTTTTGTTTTCTGTTCATTATCTCTGTAACGGTTGCACACATTCAACTCAATTTGTATATGGCTACGTCAGGGAATATGCAGGTCAGTTTGAAGTCTGGTCATGGTCCGATGATTTTTGACAGAGTTAAGCCCTCTTGAACTTAGAAAAAAATCAGAAATTTTTCGTTTCCGTTCATTTATCTCTGTTAACGGTTTGCCGACATTACTTCAACTCAAATTTGGTATATGGATACGGTCACGGGAATATCAGGTCAGTTCGAAATTGTCATGGTCCGATGATTGTTGACAGGTTAGCTAGCCCCTCTTGAACTTAGAAAAAAATTTAGAAATTTTTCGTTTTCGTTCATTAATCTCTGCACGGTTGTACAACATTTCAACTCAAATTGTGGTATATGGTATGTCACGGGAATATCGCAGGTCAAGTGCGAAGTTGTTGTCATGGTTCCGAATATTTTTTTGGACAGAGTTAGCCTTGAACTAGAAAAAAATCAGAAATGTTTCGTTTCAGTTCATTATCTCTTACAACGGTTCACAATTCGACTCAAATTTGGGCTATATCAGAGTACGCCACAGTTAATGCCATCACCCTTTAGTACGATTTCCGTCATGTAGACTTCACTGTAGGCGGGGGCATTCCGATGTCCGCACGACACATGCTAGTTTGCAATATATTTCTTTGATCTTCGGAAGACATTTCTCTAAAAAGACTTAGTGATCCCGAACGTAATATTCAAGACTTCAAGCCCGACTTTATATTCAAATATCGATCCACCTCTGTATCGCATATCGTCAGAGAGCTTTATACCGTAGTATGTATATTATATAATTGATTCACCCCTAGTGTAAACAAGGTCTGCAAATTAGTACTTTGTTTTACAAGCCCGTGGATTACCGTGGGGGTCCGGGTTAAGAATAGGTCCCCAGCATCCCCTTTGGGCGTGTCCGTCAAGAGGGCGACTTGATGGGGCGGTTCATTCGGATGAGACCGGAAAAACCCGAGGCCCCCGTGTCACAGCAGGTATGGCACGAAATAAGATCCCTCCCTGCTCCAAGGCCCTGAGGTGCCGAGCATAGGCACTAAATTTTGCAGCCCTTCACCGGGCAAATGGTGGACGGTCTCCATATGGGTGAAAATTTCCTCGAGTGGGACGTTAAAACAGTAAATAATCAAATCATCAATCACAGCAAGCCCTTGGACGGGGATATTGCAACATGTGCAAGGCCAAATTATTGCCTCCAAACACCTAAATACATGTATATCTTTATAATGACCATGAATTTTGTCGAATGCTGCCTTTAAATGTGGACTGTTTAAAACCCCTGAACAACGTGTTTTTCGTTAGTTATGCGTCCTTTTACCATGGTAATTATTGATTCTGATTTAGGGATAATGTTTACAAAGATGCCGCCTTCTGTATGTTAATATGCTTCAATGAATTTGGATAAAAACGATAAATATTGGTTTGTGCTAATTGGTTGATTTTGAAGAGAATATGTTGTGATGAAATATGTTGTTATTTTATATTTGTGTGGTCACTTTTTATATATTTACTAACAATGAAGTATAAGATAAACACGACCTTTGTTTCAATATGTCCTAGTACATATATTGATGGAAATAAGTGGTCTCACCCCACGCAAAGATAATGCATGTATACGTAATCAAAATGAATTTTAAGTTTAATTAAAAAGGTTAGATCCGTTGTACATGTATCTTTTTCAATAAAAATTATGCTTTTTCATATTTCTAGTGAATAATTTCTTTACACAATGAGACTGGGCTCAAACATTTCCATTATCATTCCTGAATATGTATTCATATATTACTGCAGGATAAGGGTCATATATTCCAATTATAAAAAAAAATGACAGAATAGTAGTTTATTTTAAAATCTGCTTTCGCATGAAAGAAGAGTTCTAAAAATGTCGAAACAATAAATTGCAACTCTATTGCACGAACTACGAAGGTTTCGTGAAGACACTCTTCGCAAGTATAATCGCACATATTCGTTTTACGCTTGGTTAGCATCGTGAGTTATCAAGTGTTTATGCTTGGATAGTGATCCGGTTTACGGCTTGGTTATATCCCGTGTTTACGCTTGTTAGTATCCGTGTTCCGCTTTCGTAGTATCCGTGTTTAGCCTTGGTTATATCCGTGTTACGCTTCTGGTTAGTATCCGCGTTTACGCTTGATAGATCCGTGTTTAACGCTTGGTTTAGTATCCGTGTTTTGCGCTTGGTTAGTATCCAGTGTTTGCTCTACTGTTATCTTGTTTTCATTATGTGAGCTATTAAGAATTTTATATTATTTCGTTATTCTTCAGCACTAATATAAGGTTACGGTCGCAAGGGGCTTCAGTGGTAGAGCTCTCGCCTCGTGTTGATCGCGAAGTCGGCGTTCGAGCCCCGTGCTCGGCACTCGGCCCGGCGTCAACTAAAGACGTGAAAAGTAGGTAGTTGATGCTCCTCGCCACAGAGCTCGGCATTTAAAAGCTGAGAATCGCTGTATTTCGGATATGACCTTAAAAACGAGGTCCCGTATCGCAGCATGTGTGGCCGCAAAGACCCTCACTGCTTAAAGCCGGGTGAGTGTAAGCATAGGTCTTAAATTTGCAGTCATCACAGCCGGCGATGGTGACGTTTTCAATATGAGCGAAATATCATCCGACGGGACCGAAAAAACAAACAAATAATCAATCATCTAGTTAAAGGTTTAACAATATTCCTGGGTAATACCAGTTCTATCGGTCCGGGCAAATTATTCGTCTATCCGTCCCTGGTAATTATCGTCTGTCGTCCCTGAGTAATTATCGTCTACTCGTCCTGGGTTAATTATCGTCTATCGTCCCTGGGTAATTATCGCTATTGTCCCTGAGTAATTATCGTCTATCGTCTGGGTAATTATCGTCTATCGTTCCTGGCAATTAATCGTCGTATCGTTCTCGCTGGATACATGAGGTTAAATTGAACCATGTTAGAACTGCATTTACGAATATCATGGTTGAATAGCTGATTAGTTTGCCAAGTATTGGTCCTGCTATTGGGTCAAATTACTGTTGGCGTGTTTCATAGGAGTGCTATCAAAGCGTCTTTATACACCTTGAATTTGACGGATTACTTCCCATTTACGTGAACAAAGAATGGCCCTAGGGTGTAACGTTATACAGCATGCTGTCTTCCATTAGGTGCAGGGTGTGACCGGTTGACACGTGATGATTACTCCCCCTAGGGACCTGATCCACCTGTGGGCTGTATCCAGGCCCAGCCGATCAATGAAAGATCTTAAGCCAAGTCAGAAATCTTAACCTTGCAATGTTAGTGAGTCACATTCAAAATTAAATTGTTTTTCCCTAAGTACATTGTCTCACTCCTACTTTTTTGTTATAACATATCTAGTAATGCAATGATAAAGCATTTAACATGTACCTGTTTACCAGTGTATCAATAATCCTAATTCAATTTGTCAAGTTATTTGTTTCTCTGTGTAGCTTTTATATACATTGATGAAAAGGCAAAGATAACGAACAGTGATCAATATCGCAAGTCTTAAATTAATACAAAAACAGGAGTTGAGCAAACACAGACCCTGGACACACCGAGGTGAATCAGGTGTCTAGGAGAGTAGCATCCCTTTTTACTGGTCACACACCTCGAGCCCAATAGTCTTGATCAGGTAAATGGAGCAATCCGTAGTCAAATCAGTGTGTGATGAAGAACGGCTTTACAATAGATATGAAACACCATTAGAGAGCATTTGACTCAATAGCAGGTCATACTGGTAACTGATTGGTATAACGACCAATGGAGACACCAGTTTCACAGCTGATAAAGAGGACTCGTCTTCTGAAATCAAACCAATTCCAAATTAAGAGACAAAAATAATGCTCCAGTGGGTAATTTATCTCGATACTCTTTTCAACATCCTTTGCAAATATTCGTCTGGCTAATGAAACATCTTGCTTATCGGCGCATCCAATAACTACAAAAATATTCAAATTAGTTTCTGGGCAAGTTGCTGTTTCCTCCAAAGCTTTCTTCCTTAGACCATATATTCCAGTAATTACAACTCTTTGTCCTTAAGCACGTAGAACTTGACAAGCATCTTTAAAATGAAAACGAACATTGCCGTCTGGTCCAATACCTTGTTGAGTAAATCATTCAATGTTAATTATTCCAACTCCCAAAAAAAATTTTTATTCAGAATCGGTCAAGAAAGCTGTCAATAACTAAGGTTTGTTTCCAAGTGTGTTCAGCCATTAAGACAGCTAGACGCTGCTTTGATAACTTAGTTATTATACCCAAGCATAGCTTTCTTAAAGTTTGAAACATGTCGCCGTTTTTGCTGGACTTTGGCTTTGTAGCTGCTGGATCTGGGTGTATTGTATCTGCTGAGGATAACCATCTCTGAAACATTTGACTAAGGGCGTCCATCATCCGATACTGCCATTTCAAAATAATTAGATATTTACTTGCTACGAGTAATTTGATTGGCTGAAACAAGATTGTATCAACAATTCGCGAAAATAAAACCATCGCAAAGTGCTATTCAATGTATTTGGGTATATGATTCAGCTTAAAATATTTACTATCCGGAAATTTAAACCATCGCGAAATGGTTAAAATATAAATCGCGAACTTTTAGCCCCGCGAAATTAAAAGCCCCTTACAGTATTACATTATTGATAGAGTTGACTTTGTACGTGTTTTCTATTTGAGAAATAAGAGACATCTCATCTACCGATCGTATATTGGACCAGTGATTTCCTTATGGAGTTGATGGGTAGTCAGTGGCAGTTTCTGCAATCACGTACTCCAAACTTATGTCAATCATTTCATTCCATTCTCCTCGCAAATCCTTTCAATCGATCTTGTCATTTGTCGCATAACATCCTACCGTCATACTTGACCCTTCAAGTAAATACCCATTGGATGGAGTTGTTAATATCTATCCAAGTCATTCAACATAATAAACAGGAATTTTAGGAAGAAATCGTTCTCAAAGCGTTTATACAATGTACACTTCGCTAAACCATCTTTTTAGTTGAAAACCAAAAAATTTCGAAACGTCTGCTTAAAAAAACAGATCATTATTTATTTTTAATGATATTTGGTTTGATCTATAAGGCCGTAACCAGGGGGGTACAATGGGTGCATGTGCAACCCCCATTTTAAAATGAAAATGCTAAAACCTTTCAGAGTTCGGGGCTTCGCCCTCGGCACCACCCTACTAGGGCCCGTAATGGACCTGGGGGCCTCCAGACCAATGAAAATGCTAATAAATTTCTCAGTTCCGGGGGGGGGGCTTGCCCCATGGACCTTCTACCAAAGCTAACTATGGATTCAACTGGTGGGGTCTAAAACAAGTTCCCAGACCCCTTTCCTTAGTTTTGTGCACCCCCCAATGGAAATTCCTGGTTACGGCCCTGATCTATGCTTCTATGCTCTGCTGATCTTGCCGTTCACCAGTCCATCACCTGAGCAATACACGAAGGGATTCTGCAAACAACGTTTTTATTCGTTCTTTTAAATCAATCGATGTACTGACAGCCTGTTGCCATAGTTGTTGTCAATGAAATAATTATATATATTTGTAATTTCTTCCCAACATTCCCCCACAATTCTGTGAAATTGTACATGGAAAACAAGTTGTTGCCTGTTTAGACCAGTAGGTGAACAATTAGTTCGTTACATTCATATGCAAGCATCTCGCTTAATAGCTGAGTACCATAGTAGTACGGAATTGAATAGTGGTGACGATGATCTGTAGGCATCCGAAGCTTTTGCACTTGTTTTAGGTAAAAGAAAGGAAAGTCATCGACTGCATATGAAATATTTGTTTTGTTACTATTGCTTAGATTCGCTCTATTTTGGTCTGCGGTAATGTTGTTTTCCCTCCCACTCTCGTTTTCCCAGGTGATTGTACAGCATCGCCTACTTGTTTTCCTGTATACGGGATTGTTCAAAACATATGAAGGCGGCGGCTTTCGTTCAATTTAACTGGGGTATTTAGATTCTTTTTCCTGTTCCAATTTGTTCAAGATACTAAGTCTCGTTGTCAAGAACAACAATCTCTTTTCCTTCATTAAAAAGAAACGGAAGGTATGATTCCTTATGATGTTTGTTGGAATTCTTATTTCTCGCTTTTTCCATCCGATATAAGCCTCTCTGTACTACAAGGTTTCATCTTAGCGTTTAAAGCTAGACCAACAAATACAACAAAACGCTATTATGAAATACTTTCAATAGGTTCAAGACAAATGATATTTAAAAAAAAAAAATGCTATGTTGATTTTGTTCATTCAGTGTAAAGGCAAAGATAACGAACAGTGATCAATCTCGTAAAGTCCTAAATAAATACAAAAAAACAAGAGTTGGGCAATCACGGACCCCTGGACACACCAGAGGTGGGATTCAGGTCTATCAAGAATAAGATGTACATGTAAGACCAAAATTGCTCGCCTATTTATATAACCTTATTCTGTAAATGTGCTGAAGGTGTTCTCACTTAGTATTGTTCTTTTACTATGTCAGATCTTCAATTTTGTACACTAAGATTGAGATATTTAATCATTTCAAATACTTATTGAATTGTAAAGGTCCGCGTTCTACGGATCTTGTTAGAATACGTGCTCCTGGTTATAACGGATCATGCTCCGTGGTTAGCGGCATATGACATATGAATGGAAATCATTGTTATCGATAGATAAAACATCGTCAATATATCGAAATGTTGAATCAAAGCCACCGCTAGAGATTTCCTCTTTTTCATGTAGAAGCTTTTGAATGAATTCTGCCTCACAAGAATACAAAACAGGTCAGCCAATAGAGGAGCACAACCAGTGCCCATTGGAAA
>CAJDSM010001339.1:58-15880 GCA_903981925.1 Ostrea lurida
AAATTAGGCTGCGATCAAAGTTTGACATTAATGATTTATATAGGGAAAATCTTTAAAAAATCTTCTTCTCAAGAACCCTGGGCCAGGAAAGCTGAAATTAATATAGAAGCTTCCTGATATAGAAGAGATTCAAGTTTGTTCAAATCATGGCCCCCAGGGTAACGATGGGCACAAAGGGATCAAAGTTTTGCATATGATTATATGGAAAAATCTTTAAAAATCTTCTTCTCAAGACACCACTGGACCAGGAAAAAGCTGCAATTTTATGGAAGATTTCCTGATATGAGGAGATTCAAGTTTGTTCAAATCATGACCCCCGGGGTAACAATGGGGCCCCAATAGGGGATCAAAGTTACATATGAATTATATAGGGAAAATCTTTAAAGAATCTCTTCTCAAAAGAACCACTGGGCCAGAAAAGCTGGAAATTTATATTGGAAGCTTCCTGATATATGAGGAGATTCAAGTTGTTCAAATCATGACACCGGGGTACGATGGGGCCACAAATAGGGAATCCAAGTTTTACATATGATATATATAGGAAAATCTTTAAGAATCTTCTTCTAAGAAAAACCACTGGGCCAGGAAAAGCTGAAAAATTTATATGGCAAGCTTCCTGATATAGAGGAAGATTTAAGTGTTACAAAATCATGACCCCCGGGGGATACGATGGGGGCCCAAATAGGGGAATCCAAATTTTACATATGAATTATATAGGGAAAATCTTTAAAAAATCTTCTCAAGAACCACTGGGCCAGAAAGCGACATTTATATGGAACTTCCCTGATATAGAGGAGATTTAAGTTTGTTCAAATCATGACCCCCGGGGCAAACACTTGTACAACATCATCCTTAGGGTAAAAGGGGCTTCAAGTTTGTTCAAATGAAAGACCAGGGTTCTCAATCCAAAGGGGAGATAATCAACGGAAAATGCAAAAAATAGGGTGTGTCATTTAAAAATCTTCTTCTCAAGAACCACTGGGCCAGGAAATGAGCTTGAAATTATATGGAAGCTTTCCCTGATATAGTGGAAGATCAAGTTTGTTCAAATCATGACCCCGGGGGTAGATGGGCCACAATAGGGGATCATAAGTTTTCATATGAATTAAGTATAGGGAAAAATCTTTTTACAAATCCTTCTTCTCAAGAACTCACTGGCCAGGGAAGCTGAAAATTTTAATGGAATCAGCTTCCTGATAAGAGGAGATTCAAGTTTGTTCAATCATGACCCCCGGGGTACGATGGGGCCCCCAATAGGGGATCAAAGTTTTACATATGAATTAAATATACGGGGAAAATCTTTAAAAAATCTTCTTCTTAAGAACCACTGGGCCGGAAAGCTGAAATTTTATATGGAACTTCCCTGATATAGTGAGATTCAAGTTGTTCAAATCACCTGACCCCCGGGGGTACCGATGGGGCCCCAATAGGGGATAAAGTTTTACCATATGATTATATGGGAAAATTTTAAAAATCTTTCTAAGAACCACTCGGCCAGGAAAGCTGAAAATTTATATGGAACTTCCTGATAAGAGGAGATCAAGTTTGTTCAAATCATGACCCCCGGGTAACGATGGGGCACAATAAGGGGAACAAAGTTTTACATATGATTATACTAGGGAAAATCTTAAAAATCTTCTCAAGAACCACTGGGCCAGGAAAGCGAAATTATATGGAAGCTTCCTGATATAGAGGAAGATTCAAGTTTGTTCAAATCATGATCCCCGGCGGGTAACGAGGGGCCCCAATAGGGGATCAAAGTTTTACATAATGATTATATAGGGAAAATCTTTAAAAATCTTCTTCTCAAGAACCAACTGGGCCAGGAAGCTGAAATTTATATGAAGCTTCCTGATATAGAGAGATTCAAGTTTTGTTCAAATCATGACCCCCGGGGGTACCGATGGGCCCCAATGGGATCAAGTTTCTACATAGATTATATAGAAAAATCTTCTTCACAAGAACCATGGGCCAGGAAAGCTGAAATTATATGGAAGCTTCCTGATATAGAGGATATTCAAGTTTGTTCAAATCATTACCCCGGGGCAAACGATGGGCCCCAATAGGGATCAAGTTTTACAATGCAAGATACATGTATATAGAGAAATTTCTTTAAAATCTTTTCATTGAACCAAGAGTGGAATGTGTACCTGAAAGCTTCCTGATATGGAGTAGATTCAAGTTGTTCAGATAATGCCTCCACCCTGCATAGGTTAGATTTAGTCCACAGTGGTACATTTCTAAATCCCAAACTACTGCTCCTTCTTATGAGGCGCTGTGCTCAGGTGAGCGGATGTGGCCCAGGCCCTCTAATATTATATTACCCATTGATGAAGACAACTTATGTTAATCTGAGAAATCCTGTTGTGTTCATTATGTAGTGTCCCCGCGGGGGTATTAGTCCCGTATAGTGACAGTTCCAGTTTTGTCAGATGTTCAATTTTGTAAATGGTGACTTAATGTGAAGCATTGAATGAAGAAAAGTGAAAATATATATGTCTTTGTATTTACAAAATGTCAATAATGAATTTTTGATTGTTGGTCACCCGCCCTGTCAGAACCTAACTCATGGATTTTGTTGATTCTTTTTGGCCTAAAACGAATGTTTGCGGAGTTGATTAAAGACAGAAATAATTCCTGGACTGGGGTACATAAATATTTTATGTTCGGTTGAACGTGGTGAAATTAAAATAACAGAGAAGAAAATCAGCAACCAAGTGTGTGTAGTCCTTCAAATCACCGATACAACCTTCCCATGCAAGTTTAGGTGACAATATAGACCCGTCATAATTTTAAATATAACCACAATAGTACACTTGCTCCAAAAACTTTAACCAGCCCTAACATCCTTATCTTCTCCAGCATCCAAAGCCTCATAGCTAAAGATTCAAGCATATAAGTCTATATATTCCTTTCATTACCCCAAAAGCACATCAATCAAGTTGGGAGAAGATCGAATCAGTAATAAGTTTAGATATAAGCATAAATGCACGCTTGCTCCAAAAACTTTAACAACAGCACTAACAACCTTATCTTCATCCAGCTCCAGTATATAAGTCTATGTATTCCTCATTACCCCCAGAACATCATCCATACAAGTTTGGGCAAAGAATGGACCAGTATAAGCTAGCATATAGGCCATCATGCACACTTGCTCCAAAAACTTTAACCCAAGAGGACACCGACGCCGAGGGATAGCATAAACTCCCCCCGACTTCGTCTCGGTGACTACAAAGGACAATAGATTTACTAAAATGTTTTTATTGTTTATAATCAAATTAAAATGTACATTCTGATAGCACTTTTTGATTGAAATGAAAACTAAGTCTGTAAAGCAATTTGTTTTGTATTAGAACATTAAACTATGACAATGTATATAAATAACACAGTAACAGAAAAAATAGTGGAGAAGAGTTTCAGAGAAAGAATACAGAGCCTATCCAAACTCAACATCCAGAATATCCAAACAGAGACAACAGAAAAATTCAGAAAGTACTGCTGCCAGTATCCCTCAGACATGTAGCATGTTATACTTATGTGCATCTCAAATCCATGAAAACCAACAAATCAATATTTTATCCAGTGTTAGTTCTAAACTACAAAATTAAAATGCAGCACTAAAAACAAAGATGTCCAAACAAGCACAGGGTCAATTTGACACTGCCATCAAAGCTTGTAACAATCATGTACATGTAAAAAAAAATGTTATTACAAATATACATTACTGTATTTACACATAAACTATTTACAATGGTCTTGCAACATTCAAACAAAACCACCGCAAGGAAATTAAATATTAAACACAAAATATTTGTTCAAAATGAATTCTTTTCAGATCTGAAAAATTTAAGTAATAAATCCTAAAATCAAACAAAAAAATTAAATTGCAAATTCTTCAATTCAAAACAGAATTTTTGGCCAAATCATTTATCCA
This sequence comes from Ostrea lurida, assembly GCA_903981925.1. Lineage (NCBI taxonomy): Eukaryota > Metazoa > Mollusca > Bivalvia > Ostreida > Ostreidae > Ostrea > Ostrea lurida. Next base: position 3,993 of record CAJDSM010001339.1, read on the forward strand.
AAATACTAAATAACTAATAAACATTAAAATCAAAGAGAGTTTGGTAATAATATTAATTCCTTGTTTTTAACAATTCACATGCAAATGCAAGATAAAACAACTTTGTTCCAATTTAAACTCAGATTTCTCATAGATAAGAACAACATTTGATTCAGTGTCACTGTACCCGTCCTATAGCCGTATAAAATCCCAGAGACTTGGCTCAATAATAACTTTCTGGCAAGTGTTAACACTCAATGATCTGCAGACTTTTCAGATTCTGGCAGTGTTTAACCACTTCATAATACAATAAAAGACTACAATTCAACAATGTTCAATATGATATACTGCTACATAATCGTACACATGTACTGGTCATAGTAGTGTTCACACTAATAGAAAATAGTTTTTTCTCACTTCATAAATAAAGATTTTAAATACCTTATTTTCACATCTTAAAATTTTCTTCCCCAAAGCTACATTAATTTGTACATCTTTGGTATAAATTAAGCAACTGTTCATGAATAGTCTAAGACTTGAAAACCTCCAAACTTTGATAAACCTGCTACTTATTAGTAATATGTACTGTCACACAGTTCCAAAGTCTAGCTCAATTATTACATAGAAAAGGTGCTTCCTCTCTAAAATATCTAAATATATTATTTTCAAATCTTGAAAATTTTTTCTTCCCCGAAGCAACATTATCATATGCATATAATCTACTTCTTCACAAACATCCTATGACTAATTGATTCATGGCTTAATTCTACATCAATCTAAGGAGCTGTACTTCAAATATAAACTTCCGTGTAAGAAATATTTGTTCTTATCAAATGTGTTTATTGTTTACTTTTATAGCGCAACGTTAAAGACGTCGTAACTCTCAAACATGGTTATTTTTACCAATTTGCTGTCTAGAAGTAGAGAGGCTATATTTTGAGGATAATAATGCTGTCAGAATCAAAGAGTTGAATTTGTGTCTATAATACATGTACTATATTCTATAACTGAGAACAATGTAACAAGACGACGAACGACAAAAGAACGACAATTTCCTCAAAAATATAACCTCTCTACTTCTACGACAGGAATATCCACATAAACAAGTGAAAAACGTAAAAACGTCAAACATGATACAGTTAACATTGCACTACAAGTAAACAATAATGCGCCAAAAATCACGGAATAAACAATTTTTTAACACTTTGTTAACAAAGCTTTTGTGAATCTCTTCAATATGCACAAAAACAAATATCTTTGTATATAAAATATCTGCTGCAATTTTATTTTTAAACAACTGGATACCAGTACCTTTAAACAGCTGCCATATCCATTACAATACGTATATACAGCTTCTTCCTAACGTACAATTTTACAAATACACCAAGAATGCGAACAACACAAACATACATAACATGCATAAATCAAACACTACACACAATATATACAACTACACAAGCTACTGCTGTTAGTGTAAACACCACAACAACAAACGCAACACTCATCCTGCAATCACTCGACAGTATTGCCAATGAGTATACAATACATGTATAAATATCATTTCACTTAAACACTAGTATGTACAGATCATAAAACCTAAAACCTTTCCAACCCCATGATGAATATTGAAAATTCTATGAATATACATGTTAAATGCAAGAACAGCTGTTTCTCGTATAAAAGTGTCCTGATACAACAAATGAAATATGTAAAGTGAATAAAAGAAATGAAAGTACATATACTGTTCAAAGTTTACGTGGACATAAATGTAACTATGGATGTAAACATGATCAATCCCTCTGAGTCCAGTTTAAATTCGAAATCCTGGGTTATAACATGTCCATTGTCAGATTCATAATCAGCTTTTTGCCGTAACTTGAAATCACAGACAATCTTTTAAAAAATGCTTTTCTAACATATTTGAAACAAACACAATTTTTTCTAAAAATTCATGCAACAGTCCCAATAGTGCAAGTTCAAAGTGTCGTTCTGAGCAACTACAACTATATGTGAGAGACAGTTTAAAGAAAAATTGACAGTTAATTAACATATACTGTAGTTTAATGCAATTCTTTTAAAGATCTTTTAGCTCACATGAACAAAGGTTAAAAGTGAGCTTTCAATAGCCTGTTGTCATCGTTCTGTCTGTCGTCTGTCGTAAACTTTTCAATTTTTACTTCTTCTTCAGACCATGGACGAATTCAACCAAACTTGGTACAAATATCTTGGTTGAAGGGGATTCAAGTATTGTTAATGAAGGACAGGCCCATAAAGGGGAGATAATACGAAAATGCAAAACTAGAGTGGTGTATTTAAAAATCTCTTCTCAAGAACACTGGCCAGAAAAGCTGAAATTCATATGAAAGCTTTTCTGAATATAGTTGGAGAATTCAAAGTTTTTGATTCAAATATGACCCGAGGGTAGATGGGGGCAATAGGGGATCAAAGATTTTATATTTAATTAATTGGGAAATTCTTTAAAAATCTTCTTCTCAAGAACCATGGGCCAGAAAAGCTTGAAATTGATATGAAGTTTCTATATAGTTTGAGATTCAAGTTTGTTTCAATCATGGTCAGGGGTAAGATGGCCCAATAGGAGAAATAAGTTTTACATTTGCTTATATAGAAATTTAAAAAAATCTTCTTCTCAAAGAACACTGGGCAAATTGAAAATTTAAATGAAAGCTTCCTGACATAGTGGAGATTCAAGTTTGTCAAATCATGACCCGGGGGCACATGGGGACAAATAGGGATCAAAGTTTAACATATATGATATAGGGAAAATCTTTAAAAATCTTCTTTTCTCAAGAACACTGGGCCAGAAAGTGAAATTTATATGAAAGCTTCCTGATATAGTGGAGATTCGTTTATTCAAAATCATGACCCGGGGGTACGTGGGCCACCAATGGGGATCAAAGTTTTACATATGATTATATATTGTGAAAATTCTTTAAAATCTTTCTAATGAACCACTGGGCCAGAAAAGCTTCTGATATAGTGGAATAAAAGTATTGGTTCAAATTCATGACCGGGGTAATGTGGGGCCACAATAAGGAATCAATATTTAATATGCAATTTATAGGAAATTTATTAAAATCTTTTCATTGAACAGACGAGTGGATATTTACTGAAAGCTTCCTGATTATGGAGTAGACTTAAGTTTGTTTAGATAATTCACCCCCCCCCCCCTCTGAGGTTTGGGTGGGCACAATACGGGATTAAAGTTGCTACTAATGCCTTACTTTCTTAGTGAAGCATGCTAGGTGAGCCGATGGTGGGCCATGGGCCTCTTGTTCATTCATTCTTTAGAAAAGCGTTTAGATCAAGTTCAGCAAGCATTTCTCTTTCTTAAAATGTAATATAAGTGCACAAGTTGCAACATTATCTAACACAGATAACTCTAATGAAATTGGTCCTTTTTGACATTTTCAGACCTAATTAGTGTTTGTTATATATGGTAATGGACGGCGTACACGAAGTGTATGTCGTGACATCGCGACTGGAGGACTACTATAGCATATAAGTCAGGTAGGTGTTCTGTTCATTATAAGACATTTTCATATGGTGGTGTTATACCTACCATATATTGGGTAATTTGGCATTTGGGAATTTTGAATTTAAAAAAATAAAAAGCAAGTTTGAATTGATTTTGTCTCTTCATTTTGGGATTTACAATTTTTAACAAGTGTAAATATTAATAATGAATAAGAAATTTGGGGCATTTTTTAGTCACCTGAGATCGAAGGCTCAGTGAGCTTTTTCTGATAAACTTTGTCCGTTGTCTGTCGTTGTCGTCAGTGTCGTTGTGCGTCGTCAATTGTCGTAAACTTTTCACATTTTCAAACTTCTTTCAAGAACCGCTGGGCAAATTCAACAAACTTTGGTAGCACATGATACCTTGGGTGAAGGGGCTTCAATTTTGTTCAATGAAGGCCAGGCCTCATCAAAGGGGAAGATATCATGAAATGCCAAAAATAGGGTGGTGTCATTTAAAAATTTTCTCTCAGAACCACTGGGCAGGAAAGCTGAATTTATTGGAAGCTTCTGATATAAGAGGAGATTAAAAATTTGTTCAAATCATGACCCAGGGGTATGATGGGGCAAATAGGGGATAAAGTTTGACATATGATTATCGAGGAAAAATCTTTAAAATCTTCTCTCAAGAACCACTTGGGCAGGAAAGCTGAATTTTATGGAGATTCTGATATGAGGAATTCAAGTTTCGTCAAATATGGACCGGGGTATGAATGGGGACAAATAGGGGATCAAAGTTTTACATATGATTTATTAGGGAAAATCTTTAAAAAATCTTTTCTCAAGACATGGGCAGGAAAGCTAGCTTTTATATGGAAGCTTTCCTGATATAGCGGAGATTCAAAGTTTGTTCAAATATGACCCGGGGGTATGATGGGGACAATAGGGATAAAGTTTTAACATATGATTATTAAGGGAATCTTTAAATCTTTTTCTCAGACACTGGCCAGGAAAAGCTGAATTTTAATGGAAGCTTCTGATATTAAGAGGAGATTAAGTTTTTGTTCAACTCATGACCCAGGGGGTAATGAATGGGGGCCACAATAGGGGATCAAAGTTTGACATATGATATATGGGAAAAATTTTTCTAAGAACATGGGCCAAGGAAACTGAAATTTATAATGGAGTATTGATATAGAGGAGATTCAAGTTTGTATTAATCATGACCCCGGGGTATGATGGGGCCACAATAGGGGATAAAGTTTTACGATTGATTATATAGGGAAATCTTTAAAAATTTCTTCTAAAGACACTGGGCAGGAAAGTGAATTTATATGGAAGCTTACTGGATATAGAGGAGATATAAGTTTGTTCAATCATGAACCCGGGGGTATGGAAATGGGCCCCTCATTAGGGGAATTAAATTTTAATGCAGTTATAAGAGAAATTCTTTAAAAATCTTTTTTCATTGAAACCAGAAGAGTTGTGTTTAACTGAAAGCTTCCTGAATTATGGAGTAGATTTTAATTGGGTATTCAGATAATGCTCACCGCATGGTTAGTTTAGTCAACAGTGGTAAATTCTAAAATCCCAAACTACTGCTCTTCTTCAGTGAAGCAGCTGTGCTAGGTGAGGTGTGGCTTGGGGCTCTTGTCTTAGATTGTGGATGTATTGTAAAGGCGTATGAAATAAGGATATTCCATAATCTGCTGTTATATGTATTAAGTGAGATTGTGACTAAATGACCAACCTGATTGCTTTGATAATACCCAAAGTAATAACGGGTGATGTTTCATTGCGGTTAGATTTTAGGGAGATCTTTTCACAGATAACACTGATGAATCACAAGTTGACAACAATCCTTATTTTGAGTGGTTCCATCAAAAGTTCAAACTAAAGGATTTCCTTTTACCAAGTATGCAAATTGCAAATCCAATTCTATTTCGCCGCAGGAGCGGCTGATCAATTTGTGATTGTGTAGAAGTGGCATGGAGAAAGGGGAAGTCTTTTAAAATTGCTTTAGTGTTTCAAGAAATTAGATTTTTCTCAATAATATTGGTAAAAGTTCTGAAAATTGAGTTTTAGAAACATGTATAATTAAAATTATGAATAATTGTAATTAATGCGTTTCATATTAAATCAATTTCAATGAATATTATGAATTCAATGACTTTTATTTAAACGATTTTTATACAAAAGTACTCTCTAAGTGGCAGTAGGTGGGTAAATATAGAAGCAATTCATTATGGGAGTTTTCACAGATTATTAATCAATAAATGGAAAAGATAATCAAAGTTTTATTTTTGGGTTTGAATATGCGCGGCTTCAAATAATTCAATTTTGATATTTTAGAATTGTGCTTTGCGTTAAGGTAGTATGAAACATTTCGTCATATTATAAATAAGTGACGTGTTTCGTTGAACACCGGTTACTTTTTGGTTTTAACATTCTAGTCGAGGAAGTAACAGTATAGGAAACGACAAAATTAATTTTATCGCTTAATTTAGCTCAACATGAAACGACTATATCAGTTTTCCACTTTTAATGATACTTGAATATACTGGTCGGGTTAATGTTGGAGGCAAATATAAAGGATAAGTTTCTATAAGGACCTAGTTTTTTAACTGGATTTAATTAGTCAGTGGGGCTAATTTTAAGGGTATCCCAAGCTTTATTCAAGAATAAACAATGAAAGTAATTTTTAGCATAAAAATGCATCTTGTATGTCCGATAAAGCCATAGATAAACTAGATTTCGAAATTTATTAAATTGTCAGTCAAAATGGTTGACTTGCTTTTTTTTCCTACATTTATGTATACCATTCAAGAAGGGTAACTCTAGATTGTTAAAGGATTTTTAATACAAGTTTTTGGGAAAAAAATTATTATGTGTTCTTTTTAACTTTTTTATTCATTTTTTGGTTTGGAATATTATTTGTTACATATGTGGTTCTCCATTACATATATTCAGTGGTTTCCTGCTGATATAATAAAGACGATTTTCTTATATTGTTTTTATGTTTTTTCTCAATAAATAAAAGTAAACCGAATAGAATTTTTGTTTTCATTGTCTTCATTTACTATACTTTTTGCTTAACTTTTCAAATACAATAGTTTGTATGTAATGAAGGTTTAGGAAAAAAATGTTTTTTCGTTTTTTTAATCGAATCTAAAATAATTCAAAAATAAACAGTTTGAGATATTGTGTATTTAGGCTGTTACATCTTTCATCATAATTATGACTGAATTCATAGGCAAAAAAATTTGTCAAACGTTTATTTCCACTTAAATCTCAATCTGCAAGCCAGAACTAGTACAGTTTCAAAGTCACTGGCAAAAATATTGATATTTCACTTGGATTCAAACCTTGCAGTCAAATAAGGAATATATTACAATCCAAAAAATCAAACGGGGTGCACAATTCATTGAAACTTAGGAAGAGTATTAATTGAGGTCAGTCCCTTTCGATTTTGGAACAATTTCTGATTTTGCGTTTCAGAAATATGGGAACTTTTTTCATGAAAATCACAACAGTTTTCACGCATAACTCAAAAGGTCTTGCCCAAATTGATATGAAACTTTAGGGAGTGCAATATCCATTGGAGGTAGTCTTTTGATTTGGAAAATTTCCGGATTTTCACTTCCATACGATAGCACTTACTAAACAGATTGAAACTTTTAGAAGTGTATTCTCCTTAGAGGAAGTCCTTTTCGATTTGAAAAAATTGATTTTACGTTTTCGAGTTATTGAAACTTTATTTATAATAAAAGGGAAGTAACTCAAAATGTTTGCAGAAATTTGTATGACAGTTTAGGAGAGTGATAGAATTTTATTCCTCGCAACTGGTTGTGGGAGAATATAATGCAGTACTGCTGGATCCAATTGCGACTGTTGTGTGGTCTGTGTTTGTGTAATGTAACTCTGTGAACAAGATAGAAGCAAGGGTATTCATCCGAGGATTTCTGTTTACCATGGAAAGAGGATGTACCTAACTGATTTTCAAGGTCATGAATTCAAGGCTCTAGGTACTTCTTGCCTATTGCTATAAAATCTTGTGGACTGATAGAAAAAATGGCATTCATCAGAGGATCACTAACCTTCCAAAATGTTACTATGGAGAGAGAATGAACTATCGTTGATTTTTCTAGGTCAAGGGTAAAAGTAAGGTACTATCGAGTACTGCCTACAAATCATGTGAACAAGGTAGAGACATAGCATCCATCAGGGATCATCAAAACCTCACAATGTTTCCATGGAGAAAGTATGAAACCAACTGATTTTTAAGGTATTGATAAGGTCAAGTCACTATTTGATCTTCACTTAAAAGATTATCTTGCGAACGTGATATAAGCAAGGTCAAACACAGGAGATCACTCAATTCTACAAATAATTGTCAAGGGTCAAAGATCAGAGTCAATATGATATAATGCTAATTATTTTTGTGAATTAGATGGACATATTTAATGGGTCACAGCGGGGCCTACTGTGATTGTTTGCCACATCAATTTTTAGCTAACCGAGACGAAGTTCGGGGGCTTATGCTATGCCTCAGCATACGGCTCCATCTTGGTTAAGTTTCTGGAGCAAGTGTGGCATTGATGCTATCATCATAGCTCATTCTGGTCAATCTTGCCCGAACTTGTATGGACTGATGCTTCTGGGGGTAATGAAGGATACATAGACTAAATACTGAATCTGAGCCATAGGCTTCGTGATGCTGGAGGAAGATAAGGTTGTTGGTGCTGGTTAAGTTTTTTGGAGCAAGTAGTGCATTTTGCTTATATCCTAATTATTACTGATAGATCTTCCCAAAACTTGCATGGTGATGTTCTGGGGAGTAATGGAGGAAATATATAGACTTAAATGCTGAAATCTGAGCTATAGGCTTTGGATGTGGAAGAAGTAAGGATGTTAGTGGCTGGTTAAAGTTTTTGGAGCAAAGTGTACTAATTGTGGTTATATCTAAATTATGAGGGTCTAATTGTCATAAACTTGCATGAAGATGTATCGGGTGATTCTGAGGACTACAAACAACTTGGTTGCTGATTCTCAGCTGTAGGTTTTTCGGATGCTGTAAAGAGATGGCTGTTAGAGCTGGTTTAAAGTTTTTGGGAAAGTTTGGCTATAATGGTCATATCTATATATTACTTGTCAATCTTCACAAACTCTCATGGAAGGTCTGTCAGGTGATACTGAATTAGATGATGCTGAATTATATGATTTGTATGAATTATATGGTATGATATTAATACGATTGGTATGATTATTGTATGATATTAGACGATATGGTATGATACGATATTATAACAATATGGTATGTGCGATATTATACTATACGATATGGTATGATATGATATGATACTATATTATATGATTGTATGATACATATTATCTGATAGGTATGTTTTATAATACAATAAATAATTAATTTTACTTGTTAAAGCAATTTGGATTGCTGAAACAAGATTGAGCAACATTCAGTTTTTGTATATCTAACTTTGCTCTTTGTGACGTCTAGTAATGTGTCATAATAACATTTGACAGTTGTTGTTTTTTACGTTTGTTTGCTACGGCAAAAATTGTCCGCCTTTGCAAATCCTTATTATCTCGCAAGGTTATTCATCGAATAACGGTAAAATGCAATTTTCTGAATTAATTATAAGGAATGAAGTTAATTTTTGACTAGGTTATAGATATATTCTAACTTGTAGTTTACGCTTAATTATCGCTTCGCGGATTAAAGCGAACTGAACAGTTAGATTATATCGTATAAACTAGGTCAAATTAGCTTATTCCTTACGTAATGGTATTATACGATATGGTTTGATATGTTACGCTATTACAATATGGTATGATACGATATGGTATGAATATAATATGAATACTAATGGTATAATAGATAATGGTATGATAAGATATTATAATGATATGGTAATGAATCGTATTATAAATGATATGGGTATACCCGATATGTTAATATGGGTATGATATGAATGTTATATGATATTGGTTGATATGAATATGATATTATCGATATGTATTATACTGAATTGTATGATATGATATTAATAGATATGGTTAATACTCGATATTATAAGATATGGTATATATGAATATTCGATATGGTATGATAGAATATTATACATTGGTAGATGCGATATTATACTATAAACGATATGATATGGTAATGATTTTTGATATGATATGATAAGGTAATGAATAGCTATGATATGGTAATTATACGATATGGTGTACAAGATATTATATAATATGGTAATGATACGATATGGATATGATACAATATGGTATGAAGATATGTATTATACAATATGATATGGTATGATAGATTTTATGATTGGAACGTGGGGGTCGGGTTAGAATAGGTCACCAGCATCCTTGCGTGTGTAGAGGCGACTGAATGGGTGCGGTCATTCGGATGAGACCGGAAAAAGCGAGGCCCCGTGTCACAGAGGTGTGGCCAAAAAAGATCTTCTGCTCAAAGTCTAGTTGCGATAATAGGCTAAATTTTGCAGCCTTCACCGGTATTGGTGAGTCTCCATATGAGTGAAATATTCGAGTGGGACGTAAAAACATAAATCTAATATATATATGGTATGATATTATACGATGGTATGAATGCGATATTATAATCTAATATGGTATGATACAATATGTATGATACAATATTATACGATAATGGTATGATCATACAATATTATATGATATGGTATGATAGATATTTACGATATGTTATGGCAATCTGGTTTTATATGATACAATATTGTAATGATATAATGCTACAATATTATACGATATGGTATATACAATATGGTATATACGATATGGTAGGTGATACGATACATGGTATATGATACAATATTATACAATTTGGTATGATCAATTTGTATGATATGGTATGATTACAATATGGTATGATACGATATATTATTTGATACATTTTGGTTGATACAATATTGTTTGATATGGTTATGATCAATAATAATCATGAATATGGTATAATACGAATCATGTATAATATGATTATGCGATATTATATAATATAATTTACATAATATCATAGTTATATAATATCATGATATCATATAATATGGATTTTTATAATATTATATTTATACGTTTTATAATTAAATTTTTTTTCACTTTTTTATCAAAAGTGCATTGAAATGAATTTCAATGTTGCATCTTATGATCTTCGATATGCATATTAGTTATTGGATGTCCATTTGGGTAAATAGACCGCACCCCTTTGATAGGTCATACTCCGTCATGGAGGAGATTCCAAAAACAATCGAATTTTTGGTCTGTATAGATGACTCTGGAGGGTTAGGGAGGTGATGAAGTATACAGGAGGTAAATTGAGCGTTTAGAATAGGAATTGAAAGTTTATTAAGGACTGGGCAATGCCGCAAAAGTGAGAAATACACGTTCAACCGTGCGCAGAAAAAGCAACGCCAGAATTGTACAAAATTCTATGGGGTAGGACCTGTGCTTATGGTAGCTCAAAAAAAACTCTACAGGTTCTGCAGCTATTCATTCTACAGTACTGTTCTAATGTTTTCCATGAATCAGATCACTACAGTACTATGATCTAATGTTTTCCATGTACCCAGATCATCTACAGTACTGTATCTATGTTTTTCATGAATCAGATCATTTACAGTACTGTTCTAATGTTTTCCATGAATCAGATCAATCTACAGTACTGTATCTAATGTTTTCCATTTGACAGATCATTCTACGTATATACTCTATAATTTCGATTTCTTGGGAGTAAAAATTTGGTCCAAAAGTCCATGTCCGGACTTATAGGCGAGTCCTAGGGAGATCGGTTTTTTTTCTAGTCGGCGAAATAATGCAATGGGTATCAATTTTGAAAACACTACGACGATTATAGATTCATCATCCAGAAAAAATTAGTCCGAAATAGAAAATATAAAAAAAATATAATGAACACAGGTAAATAGTAGAGAATGGACATGATATTGATTTTGGAGAAAGAATAATTAAATATGGCATCATTCTTCAAAATATTTTTTGCAGGGGAAAAATCAGTGTACTTTGATTTGAAATTAGTCAACCGTTCTTGGCCAAAAAGTTGTCCGACTTATAGGCGGGTCAATTGGCAAAAATCCTTCAAAATGATCCTTAAAAAAACAACCGCTTATAGGCGAAACCGAACTTATAGGCGAGTATATACGGTACAGTTTCTGTTCTAATGTTTTCATGAATCAGATCATTAAGTAATGTTCTAATGTTTTCCATGCCAGATCAGTCTACAGTACTGTTCTTAAATGTTTTCCATGAATCAGATCATTCTACAGTACTTGTTCTAATGTATTTCCATGAACCAGATCATTACAGTATGTTCTAATGTTTTCCTTGAACCAGATCATCTACAGGACTACTGGTCAACA
>CAJDSM010001341.1:5978-35535 GCA_903981925.1 Ostrea lurida
AGGAAATAATAATTATATATCGAATATATATAGTGATTCTAAAAATAGAATGGAAAGAGATAACTTATATATTCTGGAACTTTTTTTAGCGATGTCATAGAATATTTAATTGTTATAAAGTAGAGGGGGGGGTAAAGGTGTTTATCTTTGATGGGCAGATAAAGAAATCAATGAATTAGTATTATATAATTACATATGAAAGAGTTCAGGTAGTGAATGATGTTATATGATGATTTGAGGGGATGTGATAGAGAGTATAAGTGGGGTTAACTAGAATTGGTGTAAGTCTTATTAGCTACAATTATACAGTAGCATGCTATATATTCATAATATGGCTATGAGCGATGATGGTCAATAGAAGTTGATAGTATTTGGATTATCTGGTATTATGTAAACTATATAAAATTTCTTATGGTGGGGGGTTTTGAATAAGCCATTATTCTTAAAGTTATGTAGTGTTGATTTATCACGATATGGTACCTGTTGATAATAGGTAGTCGAGGGTATGGTTGGGTTAATAGATATTTTTGTGACGTTATTCGATCAACGCACTTTTGTACTTCTGAATCTATGGATTAAAAGATTCAATTTTTTTAAAAATTGGTTGGGGGTGGTTGGGCAAATAGGATCAAATTTTAGGGAAAATTTACCGAAGTTTACTTTAGGTATTGTAAAAAAATACAACAGCGTTGCTGTGTAGCAGGCAGGATTGACCTAATAGGTATAGGTCGGTTCTATTTGGTCATAGGCTTTTCTGTTTACATTTATCTTAATTAAAAAGGCGGGATCATACTAAAAAATCTTAATTAGGATAATTTCAGTTCTTTGTGAGTTTGATACGTTATCGCAATGTTTAGGCTTTATAGGCTATTTACCAAAATAGTGCAGAACATCGGTGTCCACGTTGTGCGTGTAGTCAAAGTAAGAGGGCAAGCCTGGTGCATGGGAGGTAATCTTCTATATACCGCGGAAATTCCTTATAGCACGTGTCCAAACATACATCAGAATGTAAATTAAGTTGATTAATTAGGAAGTTACATGAGCTTTTATATGTTTTTTTTTTTGAATATGCCATTTCAATTGTTATTCGCACCATTGTTGCTTTTTTGGATTGTAAATGATACGAAGAGAATATCTTCGAATAACTGCCTAAGACTATGTACCCATTCTTAAGAAGGTTCTTACTCAATGGTGTTATTAGGTAGGTCTCGGTAATATCAAGATGTTTTGGTATTCATATTTTATCTGATTATTTGTATTAGATGGATTAAGGCGATTTTTTTATATTGATGTACTTTTTGGAACTAGTTGCTGGAGGGGATTTTAGATTTGCTGTGCGGCCTAGTGTGTGTTTGTGTTGTGGGCAAAGCTTGTAAATATCCTCATTGACCAGTGGAATCGCTATTCTATTTATTTCATATTATAATGCTGTTCAACTTATCTGTGAGAAATACATTTTGTCATTGTAGCTCGAGTTACACGCAACACTTGTCACTGTAGTCGTTGGACTCCCATTTTAGTTAGTTCAAGTTTGACTATTGTCATCTGTCATTAAAATACAACTATTCACTCAACTCGGTGTTAAATAATTTGATGAATACAGTCTAACCAATCTTTTTTGTATTATTAGGACTTACGAGATTATCACTGTACGTATTTTAACTCCTTACATCACACAATAATAATAATCATATCTCCATTTAGTGCCGTACATGGCTAATATGCAAACGGTTTAAACCCAATCATAAATCATCATGCGTAAATCCTGTGTTGAAACTGAATTACCTTAGGTTATACACTAAAAGAAAAAGAATGTGCACAATAGATAATGAGGTCTCTAATTAAGCGGGAAACATTGTCCTAGAGCTGTATTCTATTCACTACCTTTTGTAAAAGCGTTGACGGAGGGTCTATTTTGACAAGTAACTAAGTTGAGTTTCAGTCACGTAGTACTGAGTTTTTTGTAAGTGCATCTACTTCCGCCCACAAGATCTTATGTGCTATATAAGTGTAGTTGTAGAAGTACATGAAACACTGTGATTGGGAATTTATATCTAAAAAGAATCCCTGATTCAATTTTTTTTCGGGAGTTATTAGTCTTTTTCGATAGACGTAATGAAATTTAGGACTTTCTAAAATATATCTAGATCTGACAGAAACTTATTGTAGAAATACTACTTAACGAAGAAGCTTTGAAGATCTACGCAAGAAGGTTTTTGTGAACTCTTGCTATAGTGATGGGTAGATCGAATAGATGATATATTATAGAGATGTATAGAGAGTTAACAATTTTTTCTTCGGGGGGTATTTTCTAGACAATGAGATTTTGACTTAGAATCTTGGCGTCCTATATAAAAATATATAAATGAGTTAAAAACGGATATTGTCGAAATAGTTATGAAAAAGTCCAAACAGATTATGTAGATTTATGTGTGAAGAGATAATATTATTTTAGGGCATGAAATAATTTGAAGGAATTTTGGTAAGATATGTAAAATATTTTTTTCAGCGGAAAATTTTGTGAATCCAAACAGGCCCTCTATTTGAAACCTTAGATTATGGCCAGAATTAAATATATCTTGAAACGTTTTGTCAGCAGAATAATCTATAATCCGGTCCAGATGATTTGTGGGAGTGATAATGTTGAATATGTGGAGAAGCACATTACTGATGTTAGATGGATAATCAAGGATTTAGGATTCATTTTATTTGGGGAATTAATGCCTTTATTGGAACGTTCATTCAAAACCAATTTAACCCGAGATGAGAAGAAGGATAAATTCAACTATAGTATGTTTAATGAAAAAAATCTTTAATTTATTTTAGAAATAAAATATCTTACCATATAATAGTTCTTCAATTCATGATGTACTCATTATATATAACGATATTGCAGGTTATAATTATTCTAACTGATCTTGCGGCAAGGAATATATTCAAAGACCAATGATGGAAGCACGTGGGTATGTGAAGCTTGCTCAATTTCTTACCTTTCTTTCTTGATGGTTAGCTTGATAGTTAATGCTTGTTTATCCTTGAAATTGGATTGGTTGGGTAATTTCTTAGGTTGGGTTTATTTATTGGTTTGGCACTCTTATTCCTGAGTTGGTTATTTCAGCGTGTATCTGGTCGGATAGCACGGCCTACTTACGCTTTCGGAAATATTTTGACCAAATTTAAATGTTACTTATCCGAGATGATCGTAATAACAAAGAATAATGAACCAGTCCCATGACAAAATGGAAAGTTTGAGTATTTATTAGAAAGATAAATTGGGGCTTGTTAAAATAACGGAATACTGCTATAATTTTATTTAACTATATTATAAATTAAAACTGAGAAAGTCTAGTCTAAAATAAAAAATCAAGTAATCATATTATTTCACAGATAGGGACCATATACAACATAAGTTATATCATTCTCTTCATCGTGTCTGTTATTCTAACACGTGTATGTCTTAGAGATATATATCACAATGGTTTTGTATATGTATATTACCCTGGTGTGTCTTTTAGTTAATGTCGTATTTATTGTCTGCTGGATGACTTAATTGTCGTAATACTTTTCACTCCCGTTGTAGGTTCTATCCAGCTGTTAAGGGATATGGCATACTCAATCGGGGTTGTATTTCTAACAGAGCAGCTGTACTGTGCTTGTAATTTTATATGATAATCATAATTGTATGTTTTATATTACATAGTGTACTGTATAGGTGGTGGTATATCCTGGTTGGTGATTGTACATCTCATTACACCCTGTTAGATGTAACATAACTCTGTATGATTTCCCATAGCCATTGTATATGTTTTTACGCATGATAAGATTTCTTGCTAATAAATTAATTCCTATAGCTCTATTTTTTACTTTGTGTGTGTATATTTACCATGTGTGTGTATTTTACATGTGTATAGTAATTTAAACAGTGTGTGTATTCTAATGTGTAAATTGTATTTTACATTGTGTATGTATTTTCTCATGTGTATGATTTCATAACTGTTGATAATGTATTTCTTGTGATGTGTATTCTCCTGTGTGTATTTCGGGTTATACTGTACAGGGATTCTGGTGTCTTTGAGGCAAAAGAGGGTGTATGGCGACAGGGATTAATCACTGGTTAAGATGGTGAGCGAGATACCACTTAGATTTATAGTTACTTTTGCATCTTACTTAAGTAATGTACGATAAATAATATTTATAGTAGGTAAATGGACAATTCTTTTCGTAGGCTTTGGTCTGACAATTCCTGGTTCCTTTGAGAAGATGGCAGCTTCGCGGGAGATTTCACTTGGATTAAGAAATATGCTAATGTTTTAGTAACGAACAAGCTATTCAGCATTTATTCTGCTAGCTTCATATATATAAAAATAGTATATATATAACATCTTTTTAACACGATTCATATGGAGTATATTTTGAGTAGAGTCAATATCATTTTAACGGTTACTGGGTTGTACTCAGAGTAACTTCATATTGTTATCTTGTTCGTTGCATAAGTGGGTATGTTGTCATAGGGATTGGTGAAATTTTCATTTTTTCTGATAGAGTGAACAGATTAATTATGATATTAAACACTTGGTAACTGTATTTATGTGGTGCTTGTTATGACCAAGATATCTGTCATGTTGATTTTCACGACAACTCGTGAATTAATATTTCCGATGATGTACTAAAACCCTATCAAGTTTTCAATAGATAATCACGTTGACATGAAGGAGGAGTGTATTTAACTTGTGGTGGAGATTTTATGGGGTTTCTAGTTTGGGTAAATTGTAATCCATTCTTATCATTTGAATGTAGTTCGTATTTATTTCTTTTCTTTATTCTTGAACATGTAATGTACTAGATTATAGTTTATATTAATGTGCTGATGGTGTTATCTGTGTGTTTGATAATTCATTCATTAGATTAATAATATGAATGAATATTATGAGAAATTATTACAATCATGCCACTGTGTTTGTGTCTGAAATACATAGAATATTGTTACTGTGATGCTCATGTCAGTGATATATTGATGAACTCGACTTATAGAGGCAGGTTGAAGAAGTTTCTACATGTGTCCTATGCTATTAAAGTGGAGCTTGAATCTAAAATGATATGTTGTGATCCTAATACTTATGCATTGACTACAATAAAATGAGTGCAAGTGAATCAAATTTATATCATTCAATATTTATTTATTTTTTTAACAGATATTTGATGGGAATTAATATACCATCATATTTTCTTTGAATGTCGTAATAATTTTGATAAACTTTTGTTGAATAACTTATAATTTATAGGGGTGGAATACTAAGTATCATTTGCGCTCGACAAAGAATGAGAATACCTAAATATTATCATATTTTTTCTGCGTGAATCAGAATGGCATATGATGTTTTTCACGCAACGGCGGTCTGTCTGGGTTTTGGGATGATTTATGTGAAGAAGATCGTAGAAAATACTATGGTTTCCAGATAGACATTTATATAAATTATTCAAAATGATGTAACTATACAGCGCGTATACTTATTAACAAACCATAGAAATATTAAAATTTTTCATGTACTTGAAATAGTGATACTACTGGATAAACAGAAATTGTTTCGCCTGGTTTTATTGATATTTCTTTTTTATATTCTGTGGAAAATTCATCATTGTAAAATACTGATTGAGTGGTGAGCCTCTTATATCAATATATAGTGATTTTCTTATGAATGAACGATGAATAAAGGTAATCGTGGTGAATAATAGTTTAATTTCATGGGTAGAGACCGGTTCTGTGTTACGGGTCTACACCAGTGTGCCTTAAGTCACTAAATGTTTAAATAGGAAAGTTAAATCTATGGTATACTCCCATCTGTAAGATAGAGAAATGGAATTTTATGTGTATGTATTCCAGATTGTGGGAACTGCGGTATGATACAAGCATACTTGTAATATTGAATTGTCATAACAATAAGTGGAACAAGTTACAAAAGAGTAGACTCTGATTGCTTGTCAAATTAGTCGTATGTTCCAGGTATGATTATTAGTAAATCATTAAGTATAATCGCCTTATTAAAATGTAGAGTCCAATTTTATGCTGTATATGTCAATTAGTCATAGTATCCCGTTTGTAAGTGTGGAACATAAGATAGTACTAAATATATATGTTCGTAATACGAAGTAACCCGATCTTCTAGAGTCTGTTCGGGAACTCAATTTTCATCGAATATGTTGTCGTAACGGGATGGTATTGATGGAGAGTTGTATGTACTAGTACAGCCTCAACAAATTGTGCCAACTCAGGGTGGTGTGTTATGAATTCGCCGGTCTAGTGACAAGGGTATAAGCTGTTGTCAGTGGAGATGTCTTTCTCGCATCAGAGTTGAGACGATTCGAATCATAGTTAATATGATATTAGGTAATGCAACGTCGCACAACTCGTACAAATTGTCAGTGCCATTATCGTATGTTGTAAGTAGCTAGTCGTGAAAAGTAATGTAAGTAAATAGTCAGAGTAATAGTATCTACACCTTTCACAGGATAGGCAAAGTTTTTCGTGTCACATATGAATACTGTTAAGTTCGAACAAAGCTTAATTGTTTGAAATTATTTATGTTGTATACAGGTGGAAAAGTTATATCGTCAGTATTATCTTAGTAACGAAAGGATGTCTTAATGGTAATACACAACTGAATCGTACTCCTACGTGCGAGATGATGTTCCGATCTGTATCATTTACATAGAAAATATTCTCAGCAAAAACTGAGGGAAAGTTGTGAAATCTGCGATTACTTTGATAAAATGTATGTTTCCCCTAAACAGCTGACTTGAGGATCGTAGTTGATAAATTAATAAACATAAAGCGCGACGTATTGAGTACTCATTTCTTGGGAGTGGCAAACCTGTTTCCATATCTGTCAAGTGCGGGAATTAGTGATTTATATGTTGGGAAACGCTCGGAAACTTTTTATTATAAAGATAATTTAGCTCACACTAGTGGCACAAAATATTGATATGTTCATTTTACCGCTCGGACTCTGATGCTGATTTGATTACAATATCATTTTAAAGCTCCGGTGTAACCATTCTTGTAGTGTATGCCACTAATGCGGTAAGATAATGTCTTCTGCTTGTAATGTTTCTCACTAAGCATCGGCAGAATACAGTGGCACGGCGCTTCTTGTGATATGGCTGTAATTATTTAAGAGTAGCTTGAGGAGGGATCATATCCATTATTGTGTTATATCTGATGGACATTTTAATTTCCATTCTCCGAAATCAACCTCTTTATGTTGTTAGCTTTTATCATGTTATTACTATTAGGTATTTGATTCTCTTCTCTTTATTCGCCTACAACTCTGTATGATACACATGAGTTTTTTGATACCTAAGATGATAATATAATCTCACAACTTATGGAACAGTGCTTATAATGAAAATAAAGCTCCATTTAATCTCATTTTGTTGTTCGTAATTCCCAGTCTGGTGGAATGGTTGCAATTCCGTGGAAAGTATCTATGTATTTGCTTTCGACTATAAATAAGCTTAGGTATTTCTTTAGATTGTTGGTGTTATTTGTCAGGTAGTGACTTTAGATTTTATTTCTTTCAGTAGAATAACGACATAGTGCGCACACAGCTTTCCTTGGTTGATACCTATGTTCTACCTTATAATACGAAAATATGGGTAGTTGTTTTTCGACTCACTAGGGCAGATAGGTTGAGCGTTTTAGTGTTACGCATCTCATATAACCATTATAATATCAAAATATAGTAGGTATAGTCTTCATATTGGGATTACTGCTTAAAAAATATTTAATATTTTTTCGGGTAGATATGCGGTTTATCACCTGGGATTTGAGGTAAAAACTTCTTATCAAATTTAACGTCTAAATCGGTGATAAATGCATACCCGAAAAAATTAAGATTTTTCTTATATATTTGTTTTTCGAACCACTTAAAACAAATGGAGATTATAATGATTTGGTAAATTAAAGATACATCCTGGTTGATGTGGAGAAGGACAGAAGTGTTCAAAATTTATTAATGGAGTTATGGCCTGACTTATATTTTTGGAGGCAGTCTCATTTGTCGCTAGCATCTATAACGCTATGGAGGATTTCAAATGAAATGGTTTTATTATAAGATAACATATGTAGTGTGCATGGAGGGAGGGTAGACTGTTTAAATTTTTTACGGAGATATATTATGGTATGGACATTAGATTTTTTGTGTGTGTGTAAGGAAGTATTCATGTCTTTGCCTCTCTTATGTTTTGGAGGTATTCATTGAATCTTTTTTTTCTTTCTTTTTTATATAAATGCATGAATATGTAGCGGTAGCCGGGTTCGATCTCCAGTGGAGATAGCTCAGATTGGTAAGAGCATGATAAGAGATTAGGAGGCGGGTTGTCCTGGTTGGTGTTGCATTTTCTCCTCCCGTTTTAAATTGGTGCGTGACAGGAATTTGAATTGTTTTTGGGCTTTTTGGTTATTATATTGTAGAAAACCGCTTGGTGTTTACCACCACGCATTTAGAATAGCTTATTTTGTATAGTGTTTTTAATTTGTGGATGATGGCTTGTCGTCTCAGAAGGATAAATTATCAAATTCCGAGATTTTTTGTCAAGTTTAATGTGGTTACAGCAAAGACATTTGAGATTTAGAGGTTCGTATGGAAAACTCCAGTGCTGATTTTAAAGTGGGTGTAATGTTTGATGACACGATAGATAGACTGATTGATTTTTCAGACAAAACCTACCACATACAGGGGCTGGATGCTCAGTGTTAGAGGCCGTAAGATGCCGGGATCGGGTTTGATTCCGGTAGCTTTTTTCTTATTCTTCCTTCTATATAAAGTTTGGTTGAGTGTGCACTGGAATAGGTTGAAACTAACTGAGGGGTTGATGGGTAGGTTAGTCTTCGGGAAGAGACTTTAAGAGGGGGAATGGTGTTAGTTATATAGGCTATATGGAAGTGGATATGGGCTGGATAGATCAGTGGTTCGAGATGTAGAGACAGGGGTCCGGTTAAGATTTCCGTCACATTTTTTCTATTCTCCTTCCTATTAAATTCAAGAAAATAATAAATTGGTGAGATTTTTGTCTTTTTAATGCCCTGGATAAAGGCGGGGGATATAATTGGTTATCTTTGTCATTTGTATATTGTTTCCCTCATTTACTATTGCAACGGTGCCCATTCCAACCTCATATTTCGTATATGGATCGCTCACAGATATGCCCAGGTTGTTCGAAGTTGGTCTTGGTCGGATTTTGACCAGAGCTTAGGCTCTTGACTTAGAAAATCTGAAATATTTTGTTTCTTGGCTCCCATTATTTCAAGGTTGAACACTTCACTCAAATTTGGTATATAGATGTCACAGGATATGCGTAGTTCGAGTTGGTCTAAGTCAATGATTTTTGACAATGTTAGCCCCCTTGGATTTAGAAAATTGAAATTTTTCGATTCGTACATTTTCTGAGGTTGCACCATTAACTGCAATATTGGTATGGAGTCGTTATCATTTGAAAAAGTTCAATTTTCACAGTTATGATTTCTTATTAGACTTTTTTTTACTGTAGCGGGGATTCAGTGTCACGCATTAGTTCCTTTTTCAACCACCTACATCATAGACTATGAATACGAAAAACAAAAACACAAAAACATTTATTGAAACTTGGTACAATTAATTTTAGATCCGTAGTAGAATGTGGTATACCTGTGATAGGGAAAGTTTAATTTTTATTGGGACAGGAGTTATGCTTGGCTTAATTTTTATGTGTGTGTCATTGGTGTCTATATCAAATCTTTCTTAGTAATTACGAAGGGGAAGGCTGTTAAAATTTTATTAAGGTTATGGGCTGAACTTAATTTTATTCTTTAGTGCCAAGGTAGTGGTATTTGTTTGGCAATGAGGATTTCCATGACATCTGGTTATGGTACCTGAGGAGGAGATATATATAGATAGGAGTTGAGATGGTTATCTGTTGTTTCCACAACTGAAGTTAGCATCATTGCTAAAGAGTCGATAATTTGGATGGCAGTGGAGATTGTGATAAAAAGATGTTTGGTAGTACCATCGGGTAACCGATGATGATTTGTCTATGAACTCAGGATGATGACGATGTGGGTCTTGAGATTGGGAAGACAAGGCGCCCAAGGTTGAAACCTGAAGTTGCATTTTGGAATCGAGGCAGGACTGCCGCTGTGAGTCTACTTTGTGGAGGAGGGCTGTTGTCATTCTATAAAGCATCGTTGACCTTTGAGGGAGAGACTCCATCTGATTCTGTCGGGACATCTTTGAGCTGAGTGGTTGGATGCCTCATTGTAAGAGATGTTATAAATTTTAGTTTTACCCGGAGATGACATGATGTTGCTTTTGCAAATTATAATTCGGTGCAGAAATTTATTATAGTTGAATAGGCAACTGGGTTAATTCGGTAACTTGAAAATTATAAAGTCATTTACTTATAATTAAATTTCAACCGATGGCATATATTTTGAAGTCATGGATTTATTTAGAGTTGATAAAAACCAATTTCTAAGTTCTGTGTAGGTAATTCTAGCTTCAACTGATGTAAATAGGGAACTCGATCCATATTGTTGGACGTTAGAATTGGTGGTACGACGTTAGTTTTCGGTATTGAACCGTAAATTACGTTTACATGGTATACCTGAAAATTGTAATAAGACAGATAGGGAGCCCACGTGTGCAATTTAATTATTTGAGGTTTGTCTTCGTGTGTTGTACATGCAGTTTTTGGGCGTCTTGTTTGGTGCACCTCCTGTTTAGCTACAATGATGTCCTTGGTAGGCCGGTTTGCATCCTATTGGATGACATGGATCACGCTTAGCATTACAGAGAATTGACTACGATGCTTGTGATAGCTGGTAGATTCTTGGTTTGGTGATTTGTCTGCAATGTGTGATTCTGATCATGGTAGACTTTTGTGGCTTTCTTCAGCTGTTGATGGGTGCCCGAGATAAGGGTCATGTTCACAACATATAGAGTGGGAGAGACTAGTTATAATATTTAGCTTTGTGCGAGCATGATTCTTTTGCTGTAGGACTTTCACTAAATCTGCCAAGTGATTGGATGGTTTCCTGGTCTGGATGTCTCTTTTGTCAATGATCATGTGGGGAGATTGTGAGTCAGGTATTTAAAATGTAACATTTATCAGTGGACTCATAGATGGTGATGACTGGATGGGGTTGTGGTTCGGGTGGCTGGGATAGGATTGTTTTCCCAGACTGATTGTGAGACAACAGTCTGGCCGAATATGCGAATGGTAGTGATTCCAGGTGGTTCTTTTGTGTGCCATCGAGGGAAGTCCATTTTTCTTAGAGGGTTTTGTCCCAGGAAGTGGACGGGCAGGTCAAAAAGGGATCCATCGTCGGTACTTTATGTGACTAGGTTCAGATTTTAAAGCATGGAGGAATGTCTGAGATGGTTGAAGGAGTAGGACGCAGCATTTCTGTCAGATCCTAGGATCCAGATTTCAACGCATGGAGCAGACTGTGTGAAGAACAGTAGAGGAGCAGATCCTTGTTATGTTTGGTGCGAGGTGTTTGAGGTGTTCTCGCATCTCCGAAAGAACTGTCAGTCATGTTGTATGAGAGGGGATGAGCGTAAGTGAATTTCGTGGCGGTTCGGCGAGGAGGCATGAGAGACTCTCTGTTGATCCGTGTGATGATTTGTAAGATTTTTATAAGACTGATAAGATATACTGGTGATCATTGACATTTTTCTTGATTTGCATCCAGTGAATCATGTGGTGGATTCGGCCAGGTCGGTCAATGTGCTTCAGGCAGGTTATCTTACAGAGATGAAAGCAGTGGCCTGTCAGGAGTTTGCAGATATTTTCAGCGATGGATAACAATGATATTCTCTGTAGTTGCACGTATGTCTTGCTTTTTTTGTGAGGAATGTAGATAGTAAGGTCTTCAGGATGTCTTATTACATGTGCAGAGGACGTGTGGAAAGGGTTGAAAGTTTATCCAGGCTTGAGTTTCTGTGCGGGAGTCCATACATTCTGGGGATTTTTGCCATTTTCATCTGTTTTATTGCTCCTTATCGTCTTAGTAGGGGAAAGGTAAGGTCATCTTTGATAGGTTTTATGGTTCTCGTGTAGCCAGCTGGTCAAGTTCGACTGGCCCGGTTAAGTAGCTGGCTGAAGTGCTCTTCACTCAGCATTATTCCCTCTTTGATTTGTGATGGAGCCGTAGTAGAGAAGCGGGGATGTTCCTGACGATTGAGGGTTTTATTGCCTGAACTGCATATTGGCGTTGTTGGAGTTGCTATACGCTGCCTTCTTTTTCACATGATTTTGCATGTTGCGGAGCTCCGCTGTGTTCTGGCTTTGCAGTACTTTGTATATACCACGCCTGGAGGAGCAGTTTGGGTGGTTTTGCCAATTCATGAAAGCTTTCCTTTCTCGTTAGAGTGCATGACTGATTGCATATTTTCGTCAAACCAATTGGTGGGATCTTTCTTAGGGCTAGTATGATGTGGTGTTTCGTTGAATTTTGAATTATCCATTTCGTTTGCGAGCTGTGGATGGTTTTCTGCCATAATATTATCGTCCAGCTGTTTGGAATTCTTCGGCGATGTCTGTGGAGAGGAGCTGTATGTTGAATGAGTCTAATTAGTTTTGGGCCGTCTGCGGTGGTGTGGGACGAGTAGGAGGTTGAGCTTTGTGGAAAAGTCTGTGATCAGTTCAGATTGCGCTCGATCTTGCCTATTGTGGAATGAGTCAATGGTGTACATTAGCGGGTGATGATAGTACATAGGAATGCCATGTTATAGATTGCGGGTGATAGTTTGTTTGAACTTATCAGCCTGCTGAGGTTGTGTTTGCTAGAGCAAGCTGTTTGGGCATTTATACAAGTAGAAGCAAGCCGTTGCTTATTTTCCTTGTCCCATCTTTTCCCATCACCCCTTTCCACTGGTTGTTGTATGCACCAGATTGAATCGACCCTAAGAGTTGTAATCCTTTTCCCATCACCCCTTTCCACTGGTTGTTGTCCCTGCCAACCCTAGCATTGAAATCGCCCAACACTAAGAGCTTGTCATTGATGGGTGAAGTCCGCAGCAGAGCATCTAGATCAGCATAAAACTGCTCTTTCACTTCCTCTGTGCTAGTCAGTGTTGGGGCATAGACGCTGATGATGGTAAGGAAGCGTTTGTTGCTTCATGAGTCTCTCATTGATGCTAGTGGGGAGGCTCGGAATCTGTCGTCGGAGGTTTGTCTTGATGGCAAAGCCAACACCATGTATTCTGTCTTCGTTCTGGGCTATACCCTTCCAGAAGAAGGTACATCCACTCCCTGTTTCAGATATTTGACCTTCCTCGGCGAGCTGAGTTTCACTGATTGCGGCAATGTCGATGTTATATCTTGCCAGTTCTTTTGGCTACAAGAGCTGTCCTTCTCTCAGGTCTTGCAACGTTGTCTCGATCCAAAAGGGTACGTACGTTCCATGTTCCAACAATGATTTTCTTTTTCTGTTTTGGTCGACCGCAGGATGGGTATAGATCTTGCCAGCCGCAGTTAGCTGGCCAGATTGGGTAGGACAGGCATTTCTTTGGGGCACCTTTTCTAGCCCCCTCCCTTATTAGGGTGAGCAGATGTATAGCAGGGTTCGACACTAACGCTAGTCCCGGTAGCCCGAGACTAGTAATTTTGTCCCGGACTACCAAATATCATTTATAAGTAGTCAGTGGACTACTAATAATTAAACCCTATAAATGATGCTGATGAAAAATGATGAACTTTATCAAATGAAAAATATTCATGATTTTTTAAATGTTTTTTGGACTTGATGTAAAAATCCAGTGTTAAAATTGAAAATGTAAAATCTTGTTCATGTTCCAACAGTTGATAGATTATGAGAGAATCAGTAAAATAAGGGCTAAATTTGGTCACAAATTTTCATTTATTTTGTCTCAAATTTACTGGAAATGCACGATTTTGCATCCAGATTTTGAAAATTTTCCGGGGGAGCCCACCAGCAGGAGGGGACAAGCCCCTCTCGCATTCTCCCCCTCGTCGCTTCGCGACTCGGCCAGCTGCTTTGGCAGCCGGACTATTTACCAAACACAGGACTAGTTAATTATATAATTTACTAGTCTCAGGACTAGTATAGTAAAAATATTAGTGTCAAACACTGTATAGGCTGTACATATAAAGAGGTAAAGGGTTTATACACTGATCATGTAGTCATATTGAGGGTTTAATGACATAGTGTTGATACATAATCACCAAAACATTGATATTGTAAAGGATGTGGGTCTTACAGTAGCCATGTTCTCAACATTGTTTTACATGTAATTGGGATTTGAAGCCGACAACAGAAGTCTCAGGCAGTATTGCATTAGGTAATGGCACAATGTGCAAGAGCTATGTCATCGGCATGGTAACAAGAGACATGCAGGAGCCATGATGTCACTTCCTCTCCTTCCAGGGGAGAACAGAAATTGTAAGACCGCTATCCTTAGTTCACTGCTTTGCTACCACTTTGGTGGGGAAAACTTTTGTACTGCGACTTTCCCTCCCATATTGACATCTCTAATTTTGACCTTCACTCCAATTTGATCACGAGTACCTTGGTGCTACTGGGATTTCTTTCAGGTTGCACATTACACCAAAATATTTAATGTCTTTCAAATATTCATGAATTTTTTTTCTGGAATGATGAAATGGGTGTTTCATTTGCAAATATGAGAATCAAAGTTGATAGAAATTTTTAAAATGATAATTTTTTTCACTTTCTGATTGTTCTATGATATTTAAGTATTCATATGCAGCAAATCACAATCAATATGAGCCACCCATTAAAATTTTGGTGTTACGTAAGCCACTTTATATTTCATACACCTATTTTATGGTCTTCATCCATTAAACAACTATAAATAAAACATTTCTTTCGTTGGTAAATCCATAGTGAACACTTGTTCTCCCTTCTTGCATTGTACAACAAGAGCAATGCCAACGTAGCATTATATACGCCCGTCATGGCCCAGACAATGGTAAAACAACTTTGCGCATTGTGACCTTGACATATCCTTAGGTCTAAGGCAACAAATCTGTGAAATATTATTGAAAACTCTGCACTCAGTGACAAGTTATGGCCCAGACAATGTTTAAACCACAATGTACATTTTGACCTTGACCTTGGCTCAAGGTCATGACATTTCTTGGGTCTAGACCAACAATTCTGTGTAATAATATTCCAATCCATGCACTCAGTGAAAACTAATGGTCCGGACGAGGTTAAAACCACTATGTGCATTGCGACCTTGACATTTGACCAGTGATGTTGGCTCAAGGTCATGACACTTCCTTGGGTCTAGACCAACAATTCTGTGAAATATCATTCCAATCCATGCACTCAGTGAAAAGTTATGGTCCGGACAAGGTAAAAACCATATGTGCATTTTGACCTTGAACATTTAACCAGTGACCTTGGCTCAAGGTCATGACACTGCCTTGGTTCTAGACCAACAATTCTGTGATATATTATTTCAATCCATGCACTCAGTGAAAACTTATGGTCCGGACAAGGTTAAAACCACTATGTGCATTGTGACCTTGACCTTTGCTCAAGGACATGACACTTCCTTGTGTCCAGTAAAACAATTCTGTGAAATATTATTCCAATCCATTCACTCAGTCAAAAGTTATGACCTGGACAGTTTAAACCATTATGTGTGTAGTGACCTTGACATTTGACCAATAACCTTGGGTTAAGGTCATGACACTTCCTTAGGTCCAGGGCAACAATTCTTTGAAATATTATTCAAATCTACAAAGAGGGTCAGGAGTTATGGCTCGGACAAGCTATTTGCCAATGTTAAAACTATTATGTGTATAGTGACCTTGACCTTTGACCAATAACCTTGTTATGGCCTGGACAAACTATTTCGGATGGATGCCTGACGGACAGACTAACATAATACGCCCCATCTGAAAATGGGCGTATAAAAACTGTACATGCATTTCACGGTCTTGCTAAACTACAAAGCTATTGTCTTCACATTTAAATTTGCATTTTTAATGTATAAAATTGCTTTGCCAACTTATTTGTAATAGTCAGCAAAAATTTGAACGTCAGTTGTTGAGTTTTAAGTAAGATACAGCGCTCACAATTCTGTTATGTAAACAAGGCTTGTGCTTTATTTTTGTTTACATAAAGATTATTTCATAGAAAATACAATGTGTAAAACAAAGTGGGACGTAAGAAACACCAGAAACTGTTTCATGGAGTTTAGAATGAACTTGTACTATGAAAAAAAATCTGCTATTCAATAAATGTAAACAAAAACATAGCATGAGCCTTGTTTACAAAGAAAAGAATTGTAAGAGCTGTATCTCACTTTATTCTCTTTAGAGAAGTGGACATGCAAAGCCTACATCCCCTGTAATGTCTGTCCACTTCTCTAAAGAGAATATTTCTCACTTGTAACTCTGACATTTTAGTTGACCATTAGTAATGCCATTAGAAATATCTTAGGTGAGCATTGTAAACATTGAAACTGGAAATATTTTTAGCTCAAAACATGTCGATCAAACACTTGATTTAGTGTTTATAAGCCAAAAGCAAAATATTTTAATACCTCTCACAAGAACAGAAAGAAAAGTATATGTGTGTTTATCGAATTTAATTCAATTTGATGTACAATGTACAATACAAAACAAAGCACAAGGTACAAGTTTAAAAAAAACCAAAACACAGGATTGAAATATGAATGCAAAATAATGTTCAATGAATGACAACTGAAAGAAATGATGCAATGAGGGATGCTATAAAAATATTCCACGATTCTCTCAACATTTGCAAAAATAACCTCCTTTGATTTTCTTGTACCTTGAAATACGTAAACTGTCGTGTCTCCATCTAGAATAATGAGCCTTGGCAATAAAGGACTAGCTGGACTAACTGCAGTTTTATACTGTAGGAGTGGGATTACTGGGACGAGTGAGGATTTAAGGAGTGGGTACTGTGAGAATTGTATGCATGGGGTACTATACTGTAGGAGTGGGATTACTGGGAAGAGTGAGGATTTAAGGAGTGGGAACTGTATGCATGGGGTACTGTATACTGGGTTAATATCGCGGTCGAAAAAAAAAATCGAGATTTGTTCACTTTAATAGCAACAAATGATCACGGTCAGTTGAATTCGCAGAAAAACAAACATGAGTATCCGGATTCCGTTTAATATTACTATGAAATATAAATTCACTAAATGTTAATTTCGCAAAATTTTGTTTCAACGAATATAGCGAAAATTAACACCACAAGTTAATTTCCCACTATACAGTATTGTAAGAGGGTATTGTGAGGATTGTATGAGTGGGGCATTATGAGGATTGCATGCATGGGGCGTTATGAAGATTGCATGCATGGGGCGTTATGAGGATTGCATGCATGGGGCATTATGAGGATTGCATGCATGGGGCATTATAAGGATTGTAATAGCAGGATATTGGTAGGCAGGAATATAGAGGGAGAAACATATATAGTATATAACACTTGTAGCAGGATTGAATGAGGGGGAAGCAGAATTTTGGAATGGTGTAGAAAAGGGGAGGGAGGGGGGAAATGGTGAGAAGTAAGGGTCAAGAAGAAAAGTTTTCTATCCCAGGCACACTTAATGAATGGACAAAAATGAAAGGAGATGAATACCTGGAATCATCAATGACCATTTATTTTTCATGCACATAATAATGTACAGTTTTGCAGCTAGGCCGGCTATGAGAGTCTATATACACAACTACACTTTGACTGTGAACGCCACCTTCGTCTTGTTGGGCGTGCCCGTCTTGAATAGAGCTCTGTGTAGAATGTTCACATCCAAATCGGAGCCTTTCTTGGCATTGTCTTTACCAAGTCTGTAAACATTAAAACAGCGTCTTATATATTTGTAAAGGAAACAAGAGGGGCCTATCTATGTTGCTTTGCTCTAATGATATAACTTACAGAAAACTATTTGTCCCCATACTTGACAAGATTCATGTTTTAACTTCTGTACACTATATTAATTGTGCTTGCATAATGGACAGATTTTATGTTTGTTTATTTGACATCCTGTCAAAACTTTTTACTCATATTGAGAAGTCACCAGTTGTAGGTGAAGTACCACAAATTTAAGCCTATGCTTAGCGCTCAAGGCTGTAGCAGTAAGGGTTCTTAACGTGTCAATGCCTGCTGTGACACAGGACCTTTGTTTTTAAGGTCATAAACAAAACACCTGTTATTCTCACTTCAAAATGCTGAGTGTTTGGTGAAGGAGCAATCACTACGTATTTTTATCTTAGATTTGACGCATCCATGGCATGAGTGGGGCTCAACTCACAATCTCCCATTCACTCTATTTTCCTTGAGCTACTACAAACAATAATATGTGTGTGTATGATATATGGTCATATGTATGATATTTTGTCATCGAACTGTGAGTCTGATTACATCTAGGCATTTCTTGTTACTAAGATATTCTGTCAGTTGGTACTTCTCTCGATTACTATAATTCTTTCTCTTTGTCTATTTTGGACTCTGAATTAGATATAAAATATTCTGCTCTACAAGATATCTACAAAGCTTTATCATTTAATCTGTTCATTGGTGTGAAAGATATACACTTCATGGATGGATGGACAAGGTGATTTCAAGTACATCCCCCAATCTACTTTGTTTGCAGAGTGGGTGTATTATAATGAAACTGGGGCAAAAATGTCAAAATATAGTTTTACAAAGATAATATCTTCATTCTGCATCTCACAAATTACCTGAGGGGACCATCGACATCTTTGGCATTACCAACAACGACAGGTTCAGGTGCCACCTTCTTAGGTTTAGGAGGAGTGTACAGTTTTACCTGCATTGGTAATCCTGAAGTATAAAAATTTTAATTTTATCATATCAACTGAATACATGTATAATCATTTTGGATTTAATTCCAACTTGCAGTAGGTTCCTAACTCATATCCTATACCATTACTAGCTGCAGTAGCGTAGCCCTCTCCAATTTTATTTACTGACATTTTTGGGAGAGGGCTGAAATTCCAAAGGATCTTCGTAATGGTAGAAAATGAATTTTATGAATGACCGACAATAAGCTTTGTGTATTTGTTTGTATTGCTGTTTACACTAGAAAAGAATTTTAACTTTTTATGTCTAATAAAGGTGTTTTTCATTAAACATCATGTACTACATGCAAAATATACTTCATCTGCTCCGTCATGCTTATTACAGTAAAATCTTGAAAGTAAAAGAGACGGAGCTAATCCACATCTGGACAGCACAAAAACCAAAACAATGTTGACGATCAGCATGAAAACGTAGTTGTTAACATGGACTCAAGCCATTCTGACAAAGAAAGGAAAATCATGAGGCAGAAACAAAGACCCATGGGCAAACCTGAGCAACAGTTCCAATTAAGCAATAAACAATCTTGAGCAAAACTATTATTATACAAGCAGCTTCGTTCAGAAAACTTTTCAAGGTATACTCCATTCCTATGATACTGTGGGTCCATTGGTACCGCAGTAATTTAGTTTTATATCAGTCACGAGTGAACTGTGACATATATCGACGATTTATTGCACCTATACCTTAACTTTTATGTCAAGCCTATCTAGTAAAAGAACAACAGCTAGCAATAACTACACTGACCATCCAGTTCTCGGTTGTGGTACTTCTGGATGGCCTTTTGGACATCGTCTTTGTTGAGGTACACAACTTCTGCTATTCCTGCCTTCAACAGTCTGGCTCGCTTGATTGGTCCAATGGCACCAAACAGCTCCTAGGGGACAATATTTATATCAATGTTTAAGTTTGTATTGATCAGCAGCCTAGTATTCATTTACAAAGAAATCTAATGCAACATTACAGGACTTTGGCAATGAAAAGAAATGCATAGAAGCAAGACATGTTTGTAAAACACTGATGCACTCAGATACCAACAAAGTAAAACTGTAAGACATTGTAGTCGAAACTTTTGTAGCAAAATGTAGCAATAATTTCTTTTGTTCACCGCTTACCTAGAGGTCAATTTCAAGGTCACTATGTCTGGAACCAATGGAGAGCCATTCTCACAAAAAATATACATGTTAAATATGAAAGCATTGCTTTATGGTTGAAAAAATATGGCTTATATTAGAATTTTCTAAAAGTAAGTCAAAAGTCAATGCAAAGGTAATCGAGTCTACCTATAGAAAGGTTTTTCAACAAGGAATACACAAGCCAAATTTAATATGAAAGCCATACCTTACATGTTGTAAGAGTACAGAGCTGCAATTGGACTTGATAGTGATAGTTTATATATATACCATGGCACTTTACCTATTAAAGAAGTTATCTGTCCAATAGGGAACTGTCATTCAACAGCTTATGTTACAAATCCTGTGACCTTGACCTTATCAATATGCTCTCATCTTCGTTTGACAAGGTTGAAAGATCAAATCAGATTTACAGAACTTTTAAGTACTGTATTAAACACATTGTTTGACCCAACATCTGTTTGCTGGCCCAAAAACAAGACCTTCACCATGTAAAAATGTAAGAATAGAGATGACTTCTGATTTCATTACATTACATTTATGAACATGTTAGGAGGCCTGCATCCCAAGATCATCTTGTATCTGATGTTTTAGATGAGGAGTCTGATGTTAATGATAAAGAAAATCCAGAAAAAGCGGCTGAGGATGATGAGCCTGATTTCACAAATTAATTAATGACTTTGATTTATCTCTGTTTAATGTTTCTGAATATTCAAATAAATCAAAATCATCGTTTCAATACCTTTTCACAGAAAGTAATTAATACATTACATTTTGTCTTTAGTCACCAGAAGGACAGACAAGTCTGATGTACATGTAGGACCACTCATGGACCAGTAACTGGCCCTGTAGACCAAGGACTTAAAATGCTAAGCTGTGACCACTGACTGACTAAACATTCAAAGATTCTGTTTCAGCAAGTGAACAAGTTTGGATTATACAAAAAAAAACAGTGTTTTAAAACAAGGCAATACCAGTTTATCCCACAATATGATATTTGAATGTTACTGAATAATCCAGTTTTACATAGTACAAGTCTACTTACTATGATGTCATTCTGCACAACAATGGAGTGAAGATTGGAGACAATGACCCGATATCCATCCGTGGATTCAAGCTGAAAATAAATTTTTCACATGATGAAATAAATATGCCTCTACTTTCTGTGCAGTTAAATTCAACACATTTAGAAACACCATACCTGTGGTTCTGTTGGAACAGCTTCCTCTTGAACATTTGCTACCTTGAAAATTTTGGGTTTGTCAGATGACAATGAGAGAACCCCGGATCCATATCCAGTCGTCTTTGCGAACTTCAATGGTCCTGACGTTGGAGCCGCGGAGGCCTTGCGTTTTAATTCCCTGTGCGTATCATCAATAACATCAGAGTCTGAACTATCAAAACGAATCGGGGAAGGTTTCCTTGTAGTAATTATAGCAGGCTTTCTCACAATCTGCGGCGGGCGTTTTGGCATTTCTTGTGTAAAACTATAAGTGGGGAGGAGTTGTGGTTTTTTTACTGTCAGTGTTTTCTCCACCAGGTATGTTGCTGGCTTGATCGGCTTAGAAACATATTCCTCCTCCTCCTCTTCCTCGTAGTAATTGTCTGAGCGGACATTGGAGGTTGGATTGTAAAACTGATCATTCTTTATTTGGATGACAGGATTCCCACCTTCTCCAAAACTTAAAGAGGTAGGAGGCTTGAAGGCAAAATATATATAGCTTGTGAGTGAATGATAAATAAAATCAATTTAATTAAAATTAGATCCTTTGACCCACTTACATATACTGTTACACAAGGATCTAATCAAAATCAGAATCTCCTTGTCTAGCAATATACCGTACATGACTAGTGATATATGTGAGAAGATCAAAGGATCTAATTTTGATTAGATTGAAATAAAATAGAAAAATACATACTCTATGTTAAATTTGAATTGAACATATTTAATTGACATTTGACAATAGGATTGATTTACAAGTTCAAAAACTTAGATTGCCTTCTCCCATTCTGTACTATGCCCACTCTACGTTCTGCCTGTATACTAGTATATTAAAAAAGCTAGGTAATTTTAAATTGCAAACAAAACAAAATGAAAACAGACCAAACCAAATGAAATTTCAAACGAAGTACAGAATTGAAATCAAATGAGGCAAAGTCAGCTTAGGTTTGATAACTTTTGAAACAAGAGCAACGCCAACGTGGCATAATACGCCCATACAGATTTCAGTGGGGTTCATATTTTTGCAGAGTTGGTACTGTCCTTTATATGCTAATTCATATCATGGTAATTGAAAAACA
Organism: Ostrea lurida; assembly: GCA_903981925.1. Taxonomy (NCBI): domain Eukaryota; kingdom Metazoa; phylum Mollusca; class Bivalvia; order Ostreida; family Ostreidae; genus Ostrea; species Ostrea lurida. Next base: position 28,299 of record CAJDSM010001341.1, read on the forward strand.
ATATGCATCCTTCACTTGGCATAAGGTGCATAAGTACCAAGTCTGATGGTCCTAGCCCAAATACAGTTTGATCTCTGTTATGCTTACAAGGTTTTCTTAATAGCTGATCTTGACCTTTGACCTTGAAAAATCAATAGGCATCTTCCTCTCATCATGGTGATCAATTGTACCAAGTTGTAAGATCCTGGAGCTTACAGTTCGGTATGTATCCCGCCTGCAACATTTTCTAACCTCTCATCATGGTGATCAATTGTACTAAGTTGTATGATCCTGGAGCTTACGGTTCGGTCTGAATCCTGCCTACAACGTTTTCCTACTACGTCTTGACACTATGACCTTGACCTTTGATCTTGAAAAACAATAGGTGTCTTCCTCTCATCATGGTGATCAATTGTACTAAGTTGTATGATCCTGGAGCTTACGGTTCGGTCTGAATCCTGCCTACAACGTTTTCCTACTACGTCTTGACACTATGACCTTGACCTTTGATCTTGAAAAACAATAGGTGTCTTCCTCTCATCATGGTGATCAATTGTACTAAGTTGTATGATCCTGGAGCTTACGGTTCGGTCTGAATCCTGCCTACAACGTTTTCCTACTACGTCTTGACACTATGACCTTGACCTTTGATCTTGAAAAACAATAGGTGTCTTCCTCTCATCATGGTGATCAATTGTACTAAGTTGTATGATCCTGGAGCTTACGGTTCGGTCTGAATCCTGCCTACAACGTTTTCCTACTACGTCTTGACACTATGACCTTGACCTTTGATCTTGAAAAACAATAGGTGTCTTCCTCTCATCATGGTGATCAATTGTACCAAGTTGTAGGATCCTGGAGCTTACGGTTCAGCCTACAAAGCCTGGACAGAAGACAGACGGACGACGCTATACCATAAAGGCATATAAAAACTAAAATGCCAACAAATTTCACCCAATGAATTAGTGCAGACTTTGTTCTCTGAATTTTTTTCCTGTATAAAATTGAAATACTCATTTTTAAAAAGCTAAAAATACTGGTTAAATTGAAAATACTCATTTTTAAAAGCTAAGAAATTGGAACTACCGGATGTCCTCTTCCTTGATATTGTACGAGTAATAGATCCATTCTTTATCTGTAACGAACCTGACAATCCTCTTGAATGGAGCTAAAATAGATTACAAATAATCATTAATCCTACCCAAGTAGTGAAGTACCATTCTCAACAAAGATCAACTGAACTAAAATCATTCTTTGCATGTCACTTTAAACATTGATTCAATGAACCATTAGACCTGAGTCTCATTGGCCTGATGAAGTCCTCTTTTGTATAATACATTCATTATGAAAATGTACATTCAAACTACGACATCTCGAACTTGATAGGACCAAGAAAAAATTTCCACATAAATACTATGGACATAAATACAACAAACAGTAACGAATGTACAATGTCAGTTTTTCGAGATATCTGAAGGTTTGAGATACTTATTACTGAGATTACCATACAATGAAAAATGTTTCAAAATATCTTTGGTATTCAAGATATTGATGTTCGAGATACTGAAGTTCAGCTGTACTGCTGTTACTGATACATGTATGTATAACTCAATAATTAAATCTTTTTCAAGTAATTTCGAATAGCAGTAATGAATAACTAACAGTTCTAGTAAGAGGAGCGCCATCTGTATGATCCCCTGATCCCAGTCTAACTTTTACTCCTCCTCCCTTGCCATCTGTTTTGCTTGAAATAATCATTCTGGCATCACTTGCTGTGTTCCCAATCTTTCTGGCTTTTGAAGTTGCAATCTTTGCTCTGGCATCTGTATGTTTCGCCTTTGACACAAGTTTTTCTCTTGCATCAATCGGCGTCTTGCCGGCAGATATTTTTGTCCTTGCATCAAATCCACCAGATTTGTTTTGAATCGAGAATGTTATATTTTTGGTCTCTTTGCTGGTGCTAATACCACCTCTAGAAGCCCCTGATTTACTACGAAGAGACGCAGTATTTATTCCACCCCTTTGAAACTTCTGCCTTCCCACACCTCGCCCACGAACATTGCCTCTCCCTCTTCCTCTTCCAGAAAATCCAAAATTTCTTTCTGCGGAGGTATTTCTGTATAAAAAAATATATATATAGATATCAAACAACACCATTAATGAATTTATTTACTGAGTAATTATATTGCATTTATTCTGCATTTAAATGCAACTATTTTGTATTTTGATTGGCTATTGCACTGATGTTTTAGGCTATTTTAAAATTGAGCATTTAAAAGAAGGAAAGCTTTCCATTGTTATGTCATAATGGAATGACACAAAAACATGATGTCAAATATAAGCACGAATTTCATGAAGATTAGTAACAGTTTAATAGAGTTGTGGCCATAATACAGACTATTGTGAAATGTAAAACATTTACAGAACTCTCGAACCCTCGGTTGGTTGGACTTCTTTTTTAAAAAGAAGTGTTACCATTGTGTGAACCATCGCTTTCCAATGATGGTATATACATATTTTAAAAGCAAACTGTAAGAAGCTATAGATCCTATATGCCACTCAGCCAGTAAATACAAAGAAACAGCTTTATATAAAATTATTCGCACTTTACTGTATAAAACAATGCAATCAAAAGAAGGCAGATGTTGTTTACCATTAGTATAAGGGAAATGACCAATATTTACACTTAACAATACAATCAAGTACATTTTATGGCCACAACTCCTTCAAATCGTTACCAATCTTCATGAAATCTGATGTATATATATCTAAATTACATCTGTAGATGCAAATACTGAGGTAATTTCGGTTAACAATAAATTCTTTGGTAATTTTAGTGATAAGCAATTATTTCAGTGATTCACTGCACCCCAAATTATGAATTTTCTCACATGGGCTTGTCACAAATTGTTCTATATTTACACGTGTAAATATAGAATAGACGGTGTCAAATTTTAATAAGACAAAAAGTTTGTGACGAGCCCCTGTTTTCTTGGTATTTTGCCATACTTAGAATGTTCTCCTTATCATATATGTGAATGTTGACACGTGGATATTTGAATGTTTGATTGCCATTTCTTCAATTCATCAACATTTAGGCCTATATAGCCCATTGTCTAATGGTGGAGGAAGATCAAGGGGCAAGACGTCAAGTTCAACCACAGGGACTCATCAGGAAACGTATTGACCCTCTCAATTCTATATTTAAGTAAATAAAGAATAGATGGTGTAAATTTTAATAAAACAAAACAGTTTGTGATGAGCCCCTGCGTTTCAAATTTTCAATGAACATGCTGTTGTGTAGGCCTCAGTAAGTGTTGACTGTTGATCAACATTTTCATGTCTTTTCCTTTCATTCAGTAGGCTAGTGAAAGATACACTCATAAACCTAAAACTAAAGATTAAAACGGCTTTCATTCATATTACCTTTCTAATAATTGTTTTTTGGTTTCATTTTTACTTTTCAGAAATCGCAGTATGCATGCAGTATTGATCTGTTGATGAATTTATCGTTACATGTTGGCAAGTTCCAACCATCGTCACAAAAATGACTTACAATAATATCACCACATTCGATAAAATGTGTTAAAATCGCAATCTGGTACTTCCATTAATGATATATTTTAAACCAAATTACCTGATTTGAACGCGAAAGTCATCAAGCGATACGTCCATGTTGTTTCATTTGTCTCTACTCAGTTTCTGCCCAGGAAGTTTGGGTCCCCCGGACGCGAAAAGACTTGTCAATTTGTACCCCTGAATTTGTACATTGCATTTAAAAGAAAATAAGTTGGAATAGATTCAGCACAGTAATGGTTGACGACAAAATTAAAGAAGGACAAATAAATACTTTGTGTGAAGTTAACAAGGAGCGGTGTATTGGTCTACTAGGCAAAATGTAAAATACGTTGGTGGGTGGGTGGGGGTGTTTTTTGGTTGTTGTTTTTTTTTCATTTGCTCTCGCCCAACCAACTGAATACTTACACCTTTTTGAAGGGATCTTATCATTCTCTTACACAGAGTTGTCGGTTTTCTCTCTCTTACATCTCTGTCAACTCCCGTTTTACAAAATTGTTTGTAAAACTTTCAAAGAATAGAAAAACACTGAACTCAGGACTGCACTACGTACGTACTTGTAAGTGTTTCTTACTTTGAAAAATATTAAAAAAGATAATAATCAAATAAATTATTTCTTTTTTTCGGGGGGGGGGGGGTTAAACGTCTGTAAGCTCGAATTATTTTTCGGCGTTCTCCAACGAACGTTTAAAAAAAAAACTTTCTTTATTAAGCTGTGTAGCAAAGGTTATGGAGAGGGTTAATGTTTAAATATATGTACAATTTTTTTTTCATGAAAACGAATAAATATCAAGCTGGATTTTTACCAGGTCACTCAACAGTATATCAACTTATTGAAACATATGATAACATTTTAAAATCTATATAGATGATGGTAAATCATGTTGTATGATTTTTTGTGACCTTTCATTTGATCGAGTCTGACACAGAGGGTTACTTTTTAAATTACAATCATATGGAGTTAATGGAAATCTACTGCTATGGTTTAAAAGTTATTTATATAATAGGAAACAAAGAGTCCTTTACAGATATTCAATTTCCTCTTTAAAGCATGTACAAGCGGGAGTTCCTCAAGGCTCTGTTCTTGGTCCTCTGCTTTTTCTGATTTATATTAATGATGTTGCAGATGAAATGGTGATCAGTTTTTGCAGATTGTACGCAGATGATAACTCATTACAATATTCCTCTAATAACTTAAATAGCATTGAAACTTGTCTCAACGATGATCTTATAAAATTACAAACATGGTCAGACAAATGGCTTTTAAAATTCAATCCTTCAAAAACAAAAGCGTATATATTTATACAAAAAATAGAACTATAAACTATCCTAGGCTTAACTTTCAACAATGTCCATTACAATTCGTAGATCAACACAAACATTTGCATGGGCATTATTTTCTCTCCGGATCTAAGCTGGTCACATTATAACAATACTTTACTTGCCAATGCGAGTAAGAAACTGGGGATAATGAAAAAATAAATCGTGATGTACACTTCTTTTATTAGACCGTGTAAAACTTCTAGTTATAATACGAGAAACACGTTAAATTATAACGTACCAAAATGCAAACTTCAGACTTATAAAAATTCATTTGTACCAACGGTTATAAATGAATGGAATTCCCTGTCAGCGGATATTAAAACAAGTGAATCCATAGGAAGTTTTATGAATAAAGTAAATAAAACGAAACAAAATTCACCTCCTGTTTATTTTGCTTGTGGTAATCGTCGTCTTAATGTTCTACATACAAGACTTAGGCACAACTGTATTCTTAATAAAGATTTATTTCGTTGTAACATCATTAATAGCCCTTTATGTACTTGTGGGAAAATTGAAGATGAATATCATTATTTCTTTACATGCCCAAGATATAACGTCGCAAAAAATGTTTTATTCAATAATGTTTTTAGTATTGACAAATTACATATTGTAAACACACAATAATTCTATTAGTATTCCTGAAAACATATTTATCACAAGCGTACAAGCATACATCAAGCAGAGTGGCCGATTTGATTAATGTATACATTTTGTTTTCCTTTTTCTTTTTCCATATTATCTAGTTTGTTTTATTAGAGACTGATATCATTGAACATGCAGCACATATATACCACTACTTATATGCTCAACCTTGACTTATTGACCATGCATATTAGATTTTATGTTACACGAACCTGTATTCGGGAGAGAGCAATCCTAAGTTTTCAGAACTTGTGCTCAATCCCATTGTAAATGTTTTTACAATAAAATATGTTCAAACCAAAAAAAACTTTGATTCCGCCACTGGCGAGAGCCAGCAGGGTACCAGTTCAACAAACGCTGCTTGGAGTTTTTTGAGAGGGGGGGGGGGTCTACAGTTTTATATTAATTTACCAATTTTTTTAAAGGGGTAGGGAGGGGGGGCTCCAAAACCTTGCCCCCCCCCCCTCTTCTGGATCCGCCACTGAATTGTACATAACAGAGAAATGTTATAGCATAAGATAAATCCCCTCCTCGAAAGCAGGCTGCAAAGTCGTGACCTGTTCATTATATATCTATGGACTGAAGCGGTGGTGATAAGAATCTAATGATTCGATTGTTTGTGTATGCAATGCAATCAAACTGATCAAAATACAGATCTCTCATATAGTGCCGTGCGCTATATGAGAGATCTGTATTTTAATCAGATTGGCAATGCAATTCAAAATTTACATGTTGACTTCGTTGCTCTGTAACACTGATATGTCAATGGAGCCTGATGTTGGCTAAATCAAGTACACTTGAAATATTACTTTTCAGTGTGACCAGTCGACAGGGGATGTTTACTGGGCACCTGATCCCACCTCTGGTAAGATTGCTATGTTCAGGCGTGTTTGCCCTACCCTCAATTTTTTTATTCTTTATATATAGAAGTTATGAGCTTCAACAAACTTGAATTCTCTTTATCCAGGTCTGCTTTATGGCAAGTTTGCCCTAAATTAGCCCCGTAGCTCTGGAGAAGTCGAACATTTTCAAAGCTTACGAACGAAGAGCGCCGGTGTCGCATAATATACGTTTCGGGCGGTTAAGCGTTCCGGCCGGAACGCTAGATACCTATAATATTCGTTCCGGCCTATCATAGACGTTCCGGCCCGCGTAAAATTGGTTCCGTCATAATATTGGTTCCGCCCTATAATTTTTAAGATTTTGAAATATGAAATGTTTACGAACATATCTACTTCTTTAGTTATTTTTATCGGGTTAAACAATAATTAATTACTAATATGATTATAGGCAACTTTAAACATTTATGTCTGTTTACTTAATTGTCAGAACGACAGGATCATGTAACTTTTAAAGTAAAAAAATAAATAAAAAATCTTGAAATATCTGTCAGGTAGAAATAAAAGGATTACAATATTCTGCGCACAAATGGAAATACCTACATGCATGCACGAGTTGAAATTTCGTCACAATCATAAGAACTTTTATTTATTTGACATATCTTACTGTAACAAACTGAATTGTTTAAAACTGTTAGTATAAACACACCAATAAATCGAAATTTCAAACATATATTATACGGTTATAAATCGAATATTTTTGTTCGAAATGTATTTCTATGTACATATCTTTAGTAGTTAAGTTATTCTTTAAAAGATACCCATCGAATTTTACCTATACATATAGATTATGTATATTTGATAAAGGGGCAATTTAT
>CAJDSM010001342.1:8353-19741 GCA_903981925.1 Ostrea lurida
AGTTGGAGGAATACAGAGCCAGTTACACTTATTAATGAAGTTTTTGATAAATATATTTATAGGGGAAAAAACTTACCAAGTGACTCTTCGATGCAGAAATCTTGGAATATCTATGTTGGATATGCCAGTTTACAACAGTTGCTAAGGGTTTGAAGAAGGAAATATGTTCACACAAAATTCTGTTGACAATTGTGGTGAATTCAAACCGAAGGTCAACTTCATCCATCTCAGTCGGAAGGTACTTTTCCAATGGAATGGCCTTTATGTTTTCTGGAGTAGGAGGATCATCACTAAGATGAAGAGATGGGACTCTGTCAAGTGCTGCATATCCTTGAACCATGTTGAACATTTTGTTCTTGTTGTCCCTACTTTGATGTCGGACAGTTGTTCTTTGATTAACATTATCAAAGCACAGAGAAAACCCACATCGACCTGAAAAATACAATTTAAAATTTATTTTCACTCATACATGGCTTAAAAACAAATCAATCATCATGATGGAAAATGTACCACTTAAAATGTTATTTCAATAGAAGCTTGCATGTTTTCACCTTCTGGCAAAGACTTGTCACTAATAGACATGTTTTCCTCTGCATCGGATGTACTTTTTGTAGAACTTGAAGCCATATCTGCAAAAATTATACATATGAGTATTACAAACTTCATCTTCGCTAGCCAAGGGTTTTCGGTCCACTCAGCTCCCCATATGGTGAGCAGAGTGGACCGAAAACCATGGGGAGCGGTATGGACCGAAAACCCTTGGCTAGCGAAGATGTACAAACTTAAAATTAGGTATTTTCTTTAAATAAGATCAGTTGACGCTCATTTAAAAGCAATTAAAAACCATAATATAAACCTTCGTCTGAATGATCTTGAGATTCCTGCATAGGTGCTTGAAAATATCCTCTTCTCACTGGGGATTTATGAGGTCTTTGAGGAGATGACGCTGTTGACGAGGGAAAAGAATCAACTGAAAGAGTTGCCTCACTGTCAGCATATGGGATCGTATAAGCAGCAGAGGCTGAGCTGTCTGACTGAAGTCCAAGAAAGTGGTCACAGATGCTTGATTTCCACTTTAAAACTTCAGCATCATAGTTTGTTCTTATGCAGTCGAGGTAGCTCCTTGTTCCTTTTATCCCAATGCATAACCCCAGATGATTTAATCTGCTGAACATCTGAAAATTCAAAACAATACATGGTATTTAACGAATAGATTCATAAAAAATGTACATAAAAGATTAAATCCGGTGAAAAAACCAACAGTTGTTTTAAAACAACATGAAAGCCCTAATATTAAATGTTTACAAATTATTACTAAGGTTCAAGTTTTTGCAGAACCAAAAACTAAATGCCTCCATCTCTGATTACAGGTGCATAAAATATTGTGCTTTGAAATCAATTATGCTGTCATTATCCTGGAAGACTTAGCTCAGTAGTGACCTGCTTTTCAGAACCCATACACCTCACAAATAAAGGTTGAAATTTCATCTTACCTCTCTTTGACAGCCAGCAAGCCACATTTGAACTGAATTCAATTGCTGAAAGTAATTCATAGCCTTGGGCTTTCGATGAAATGCAATGATCGAGGCGATTGTGCCCATTACTGGTTTTGCAGACATGCCAGGTTTCGACGCAAGCCCAACATGATGTGAAGACCTTTCTGATGTGAGTGCTCCTTTCAACACACTGGAAAGAATGGGACACATTGTATGTAGTTCAGTGAACTGGTTTTCCCAGTCAAAACCACCAATTTCTTCTAAAGTCTTTCCACCTTGGAATGATGATGGCTTACAACTGCATAAGTTTCTCACTTCATCTCGAACTGCTTTTTCAGCATAAGTCAAAATAGATTTCCTAAACCCTTTCCTTGTTCTTAATAGTATAGATAGACCTCTGTTATATTTTCTCTGTCTGATGCAATTGAGGGCTTTGTTCACTTCAGTTTCTGGTGGGGTTAACTGGAATGTGTAAACATTGAACTTGTAAGGCTACATAATATATTTCAGTGGTACAAATGGTCAATCAAAAAACTTTTTAGGCATTCTACACTCTACAGAGACCCTGCTTCATATATATCATGGTTAAGTGTTCTGACACACACACATATATATATATATTGATAATCATTTTTAAATCATCATTCAATATCTGTTAAAAATTAAACTTTTAAAGTAATAAACATTGATGTTTATCGATTGATTTAATTAGAATACTTTTACCTGTTTCCTTTTCTTTGGCAGGTCGTGAATGGTTTGGCTTTCTGGTGCCTATAATTTTATAGATACAAAATATATTTGTGTGTATACGGATATCTATATATATTTAAATATATCATGGGCATGGAAGGCTATGTTTTTGCTCACCTTTTTGTCAAGTATTTTTCAAGCTAAAATGAATTATTAATGTAGTAATTACAGTAGTATCTATGTGCCCTTTTCCCCCTAACCTTTTATTTCTATTAGCTTGTTACATTTAGAAGTCCCCCTCCCCCCCTGTCCTTTCAAAATAGAGGCAATGCCCCCTCCCCTGGGGCCCACCCCCTTTTACCTGTCTATACCTGTCACATATTTAAAAGTACACCCCTTCAAAGCAATGTCTACTTTTTATCTTGTAACATATAGAAGTTTGTTCCCCTCCTTTACAGTAGAGCAGTGTCTTAATCCGAGATTCCTCTCACTCTAACCCCCGCTTTTATATTGTGACATGTGCGGGGGAGAGTCACAATATAAAAGCGGGGGTTAGAGTCAGAGGAATCTCGGATTAAGCAGTGTCTATGTGTTTATTTATTGTGTTTTTTGTTTGTCACATTCAAAAATAGTCATCCTATGTAGCAAACCAACATTAACTAGGTCATAAACATTAAAATAACTCAATTCATATCAGTTTCACACAATGTAAATTCTAAAACAGATCCGAGAACTTACTTTTCTAGGAGAAGTAATTCTCATCCTCTTGATTTTCCGGGGTGTAGGCACCGGACTTCGAATTTTCTTCGCAAGGTAACTTGTCTCTCCATGTTCTTTTATCTTGAACAGAGCTTCTTTCTTTGCAACAGAAGCCTTGGCCATAGAAATGACAGCCCACGAACAAGCTGCGCAGAGAAAACGCTGGCTCTTCTGATGGGGGGTTAACACGACATGAAGCTCATCTTCTATTAAATTTTGCAACGTCCGATTGACCTTATTTATCACGGCTGTTGATTGAAGACTTCGTCTTCCCCCATATGACTTTCCTTTGGTGGCAAATGCCTTCCCACAGTTACAACACTTGCTTGAATCCATCGTTTAACTACTCCATTTTCGCGCCGATCGTCAACAATATTTTGGTTTGCCAGCGTGCTTTCCATATATGGATAAGCTCCGCCTCTTCCGTTTACGAAATCTCGCGATAACTAACATGGCGGAGCTGGTGAAGAATTTAGCATGTTACACATGATTTTTATAGAAAAACACCTTAGATCAGGCGCACACCCACCACTTTCCATGCAGGGTTCTTACCTCTAAGACCCAAGCAGTTCTAAGTGACCATCCCCAAACATTACAATCCCGGTTTGATCAGTATATCATATCAGGGTCTTGATGTTTCTGTCCTGCCACACACAAAATTCACTGTCTGGTTCAGTGCCATTTACTTTGGGATTGGTTAAATTGTGTTTCACATATGGCTTGAGTTGATAAGAACACCATTATTCAACTATTTTCCCTTACACATTATTGAAGGAAATGCTTTTTGTTTGTCTTCTGTATTCTGGAAAGAATATTGAACTCCCTTCAAATCTGCCAAGAATTCATGACATGCAAAGGGCAGCTAATACAAAATATCTCATTTGTGCAAACTCTAGGAACTCTCACTGATTAAATGACTGCTTGCATTGCTGTCACTTACGATTGCATTTGAAATTAATTCTTCAGCTGAAACGAGCTGGCTGCCAATTTCTTCTTCCACTGGAACCTTTGTTACCTTGCTCTATCAAAGATGTCCTGAATTTTTAACATACCACATTATTTAGTTTTATGGGTCTAATCATCATGGGTGTATGGGGATTTTACACCAGTCTGTTAAACCTAATTGCCACGCCCATAATTTATGATAACTTTTTAAAGATATTTGTATTTTCATATATAACCCAAACAACCTATCTGTCCTTGGAATATCTAAAATTACAAATGTTACGTTTAATAACAATCAATATGTGTTTATAATTAAAACATACATTTAAGGAATGAACGCTTAACTTTTGACCTCAGGTCAAAAAACTAGCTTCATTCTTTATAATTCATATTCAGAAATTGAATTTATAAAGTTTTGAATATAACTTGCGAGATAAAACGAATTTTGCATGAGGCGGATTAATTTTGTCAGCAACAATGTTAGAAACATACAATGTCAAATGCTATTATGATGTCAATTCCTAGGACGTCACAAAAAGCTAAGTAGATATATAACAAATATATTGGATTGTTGCTCAATCTTGTATCAGCCAATCTAAACTTGCTATGTAACAAAATTAATTATTTACACAATAACTGAATTTAATGAACAGTTTACAAGTTATTGTTGATTCTGATTGATTTCGTCTTGAAATGGTGGAATGAAATATCAACAATCATTATAGCCGCTGCAAATAATTTTCATAATGTATAAGGGCCGTTGTTTACACCTTTAGCCAATCACAATTGCCCAATATTTCTAGTTTAGGAAATTAATTAACTTTACCTCCTACTTTGTATGTTTTTACCAATGAGATAAACCACTGGCATCATTACATGATCATAAAAAGTTCATGTTCATAAATTTGTATTCTTTGTTAAATAATTCCATCTGAAAGTCCATTTCCAGATTCTGTCCAGGTCCACCATTTGGATTAACTGTTCTATTCCACTTCAGTGAATGCTGAAGTCGAGGACTAACTGCACCATTAATTGCTGATAGCAATTGATGACAGACATGGACGTACTTGAGATGATTGTGCTCATAGAAGTTCAACAAGTCAAATCTCCAATGCATGATGATGCGATTCCCATCATTTTCTCGTAGAGCATCACGGCGTACTTTTTGGTTCAGTCCGTGCCACATAACTTTCAAAGCGTAGGATTTTTTGTGGTCTGTCAAGATGTCAGCAACTGTTGTTTTCTTTTTTCCGGGTTGGTAAATTGAAAATCAAAACATACACTATTTGATGTTGTAACATTTCATTAATTTTTCTGCATTTGGATTGTAATTTCCCTACGATCTGCAAGTTCCTTTCTCAGTCTGACAAGTCTTTTTTTGAATGCACTGGCCACAATTTTTCTAAACAGAACATGTGTAAAATCTGGAAAAGATTTGAATTGTCGACCAGGATTTGTCTTGAAAATGTTTTCTCCTCTCATCAAAGAGACAAACTCCACAATATCACTTTCTCTACAATGAGTATCTGTTGTATGCACCACAGACCTCTGCACAGAAGCCACCTTCGTCGCATAGACATTGCTGATGACTTTACCAACACCCACCATCTGGCTGTGTCTGGCAATTGTTGCCTCTGTCAATTGTCCTGCAGCATCTTTGACACTTTCTTCAAATAAAAAAGAAACAAACAAAATGATATATGCATGTACAATAGCTGTAAACAAAGCAAGATTTATTACATGATCATAAAAAGTGCCAGGAGATATTTATGAGACCCTTGGATTTCTGACAGACACAACAAAAAGTTGTGCAGTCCTGCCAGATAGGTACCTTGATCGATTACTGTCTTTATTTTGAGTATGAATGAAACATTTTATAGTGCTCTATATTATTGCAAGATTGATAGTATGTAGAATCCTGGTTAGTTATAACTTGCAATCAACTTTAATCAAAACACTCTTGTTACTTTATAGGCCAAATATTTTCTAACGTGAAGGCTTCGACAGAAAAATTTTTAAGAGGAACTTGAGTGGATTGTAAATCATCTCAAGAGCAACCAGAGCCAGAAGAAGATTTGCTCTATGTGAGATCGATTAACATTTGCTACAACATTTACTTGTGTTACTTGCGTCTATAGAAGATAATTTTTTTGTTCACAATACACCATCTCTGAAAACAGAAGAATTGAAATGTTTCACGCAAACACTGATGCTGAAAGCAAGGAGCGATACTGACTGAATACATCAAGCCATCAGGAAATGTTCAGCTCTTAATTTCCACTGTAGCATTTGGAATGGGCATCAACATTCCAGATGTGGACATTGTTGTGCATTGGGGACTTCAACCTCAGCCTTAGCTACTGGCAGAAGTTGGAGATTGTGCCAGGGATGGCCGAGTTGGACAGGCCATCTGTTATGGATTAAAGAAGTGTTTCCAAATGTGACGATGAAATGAAAAACCTTATAAAACTTGACTCGTGTGTTCGTGTGTCAATTCTGCAGCAATTTCATCTGCTGGTATGCAGAAAAGTGACTTAGAAGATTTGAAGCAGAAGACCATTTGCAATAATAACTGTGAAGTAAATTGCACTTGTGATAAATGCAAATGTTGCAGTGTGTGCAGCAGCCAATTTAAATGTCCTAAATGTCAAAAGATCATGTACAATCATTCCTGTCATCATAGTTTGTATTGTGTATAAAACATGTTTACAACTAATGGACAGTTTTGTCATTGATTGATTTTATTTTCACTCTCAAGACAATGACATTGATGCAACTTTCTTTGAAAGAATTGATTCATGTTGACAAGATTAAGTTGAAGTACTGATGTGACTTATTCTTTACAAGTTTTGAGCTTAACAATAAATGTCAATGTTTTTCTCTCTGCTAGTGAAGTGGATGGTAGTGATTCTGTGTTCCATCTGTCTCCATTACTAGTACAGTACAACACAGGTGGAACTTAATTTGCCCACTGTGGGCCATTTTCAGAGTGGGTATTTAATGTCTACTGAACACTGTGAGTATAGAACTGTATAACACACAGGTCCCAAATGCCCACTGTGGTTCCAAGGCCAGTGGAAAGTGCATGATAATGCAAAAAATCCACTTGAGCTGTACTGTATGTGCCACTCCTCTAAAACCATTACCATTCACCATAAATTCTATGAAACTTTCAAGGTGCTTATATTAGATACCATTGTACACCTATTTTGAATTGTGATCTGAATGATTGTAGGATATCGTTACAGACTTTTGCTACAGAATTTTGGCTTTGATTAATATATTTCTATAAACTAATCCAACTTGATAATCACTAAGCAGAAAAATGCAAATATCCCTTGGATGTTCACCTAAAGACTTAGAGAATAGTTTTTTTAATTGAAAACTGAATTGAGTTTTTATGATCTTTCTCTGTTGTTAAATTTTTATCTTTTCTTAAGAACCCCATTAAAAAAAATATATATGAATGCTTTCTGGCAAATGGCTTCAACTGTATTTTTAGAATTTTAAAAGAAGACATAAACATGATGTTCATATGCATGCATCCTTATTTGGTTTAGAAACAAGTGTTTCAATTTTTGATCCCTTAGTGGGGTGGGGGCTATTATATAGGATGTCAAAATTTTACATGGGATACAATGCATTGATAAAATATTCCAAAATTGTCATCTCTACAATGGCAAATTCAAATTAATAATATTGCAATCAAGAATCTTCAGGTAGTTCAATTTCCAATTCGGGGATGTAGGGTGGAGCGACAATAGATGAATTAAAATTTAATATAAAATATGCAGTGTCAAATCTTTGCCTCACTTAATCATATTGCATTATTTTAAAGTTGATTGGATTGATATTTTGTTATTTATCCACCATAACTAACGTTTTGTCCTTGTCTGCTCAAAATTTCTTGGAATGAGAGTGATAGATTTTCCATATGATACCTGTCCTAAGATACCACATTTTGACCTTATAGTTTACTTCTTTTTTAAGAAAACCTATACCAGCTGTACAAAAAGTAGAATTTTATTACCAATTTTCAACTTCTTATATTTTCTGAAGTATTCTGAACTGCATACCAGTTTGGTTTTTTACCTTGGAGTGACCAATACATGTTACAACAGCACTTACAATTATTGAATACAGGGTCAACATTTTACATAGAAATAAAAATTGAAGATTCTTTGAAAATTAAAACAACTGTATAATGGCATGCATGTGAGCATATGTGGCTCAAGATGAACCTTAGTAGGTGTCACTGTGACTCACTAGACAAAAATGGAAAACTTTGGTTAAAAGTAGCTTATCCATTGTTTTATGGCCTTCGAGTCATATGTACACTTATTTTGATCCTTAATTTTCAAAACATAAACTGAATCCAAACTGAAGTCACAATTTTTAATATTATTAGTTGCATAAATGTAATATTTTTAAAATAATGCACCATTTTTAGAAAGTAATTTTAGCAATTACTGTATGATAGAAACATGCAACTTTCTGAAGGTGTTGCCTAGATTAAATCTAAATTCTGATTTCAGTAGTGGATTCACTTTGCAAAAATTGCATTGTTGCAATATTGATTACATTGTTGCAATTTGTTTAATATTGATGGCTAAACAGGTTCAAAACTGACAACACAGTAGAGTGTGTGAGAAGGACACTCTATTCAGAACAGCTCATCCTTAGGTAGCTGTAATAATGTAGCCCTCTCCGATTTTTTTATTCTGACATTACGGGCTCCCCCCCCCCCCCCCAAAAAAAAAAGAAGGGAAAAAAGGAGAGGGAGGGCTACATTATTGCAGCTACTTCTTAGAAAGAAAACAATGAATAAATTTTACATTTTATTTCATGTGCACACAGTGGCCGATCTTGTTTCACTTCTAGAAAATTTTAAATCCAATTCCAAAACATGGACAGTTGTTCTTGTTTTTTTCTGAATGCTAGTACACCTGTATAAAATGATTTTGGTTAATATTCCCACGCAATTTTATTTCATGAGAATTTTTGCCTTTGGAAAGGGAAAAGAATCATTTGTTGTCAATTTAAATTCATGAATTTAGGGAGACAGGTACTATTAAAAAGAACCTTGATAAAGCCCTGTACATTCTCGAAATTTCTTTATTATGTTAAAACTAATTAATAGTTATACTCGATATGCCCCCAACACTCTTATATTGGTGAATACACATATATATCTATATTTCCATTAAAGAAACAATATTTTGTATGTTTTAGTTAAAGGGAGGAGCACCAAATCATACAGCATTAGTTGTATCCCCACTAAAAGCCTTGATGAAGGACCAGGTGGAATTTCTCAACCAGCACAATGTTAGTGCAGTTGCATTGATGGAGGACACAAAAGGCCAAGGTGATGATACTTAATATGTATTAATTAATTAGTTTTATACTGACTGTAGTGAAATAAGAAAGATCTACATGTAAAAGAAGAAAAATGAGGGGTGTGTATGTGTACAATGTGTGTTTGGAGTATAAATGTCACATACCTAAACTTTTCCTTGAGATTTCTTAAGGTTTCATGTTTCTATTGGGTTTTTATGTTGGGGTTAGATTAATTAAAACTGAAAACCCTAAGGAGTATCTTAACCTTTTGTATGTAGTCATATTATCGGAAACTGCACATCAAATAACTATTATACATTTTAGTTGCAAATTCTTGCTGTCATTATACTACATTTCTGTCATTATACTTAACAGATGTTGTGGACAAGCATTATAGCATTATTTATGCATCACCAGAGGCAGCGATACACCAAAGATGGCGCAAAGTATTGAGGGACTGTGTTAAACCCAAAGTGTGTGTTCTAGTGTTTGATGAGGCACATTGTATTTCATCATGGTAATTGATTTCACCTACATTCATTTTTTTTTGATTACGTGAATTGTGAATAATATAAGATCATACAGCTTACAGTAAGGTTATTTTATGCATTTAGAATAATTTTTTCATTCTTATTTATTGTGGTGATTGTAAATCATAAACCTGTAACCTTTTTTAGGGGACTGGAATTCAGACCAGCTTATCGACAAGTGTCAGGATTACAGAGCATCATTAACACTTGTACATTGGTATTGTCAGCAACAGCCACAAGAAAGATCCAGGAGGATGGCGCCAAGCCCCCAGAAGCTCTTGGTTTTAGAGCTTCTAAAGTTACCTTTAGAAGTTAAATAAGCTATATATTTCTATATAATAATTAAGTTTGGTCACCAAAGGGGGGGGGGGGGCTGGCCTTCTAAATCTGCCACTGCATTGTCTAATTGTAAGACATTGATAAAAAAATGACAACTAATTTTTCACTGTAACAATAAAAATAATACAACACTCTGTTTTAGAACTTGAGAAAGATTACAGTATCCCAACTGAATGTTTGTTCTGTTATAATTCAGTATGTGCCAGCTAGGGATCTAATTCCCATTTCATATTAGGGAAAGTTTAGAGAATGTATTACCATGAACTTCCAGGGGTACATCAGATATAATATCTACAAATAGGCATATTGGTTGATTGCTGATTGCAGTGGCGGATCCAGGATTTGTTGAAAGAGGGGGCTCGGTCCATTAAAAAAGGAGCAAATATGCTTAAATGTGATGAAGCCAAAGTGGGGGCCCAGATTTTTTTTTAGGTGGGGGGGGGATGTCAGAATTAAAAAAAAATCGGAGAGGGCTACATTATTGGGTAGTTAATTCTGAGGTGTGTGAAGCAGAAATCTTTTTAAAATGTATTTACCTTGTGTCTAGTTAATGTATCAATTTTTCGATCATTGTAATCATTTGCTAGCTTTTTTTACTTAAAGAGTAATTGTCACAAACGATTCTTAGTCTAAACAAAATATTACGATCTGTAACTTACGATTTTTGAGGCTTAATCCGACCATTTTTAAACAAAGTTGACATACTCCCATATCTCGATTCATATTGGCCGCCATATTTACTGTTCTGAAGCTGAACTTCCGGTTGTCAAGTTAACTACTCATTTGCATATGCCCATATTTGGATAGTGTTTACATTTAGCGTACAAGCATGGAGGACAAAGCGATGGAGTCGGTATTGAAGAAGTACAAGTTTGATATTGAGTTGAAAAAAGAACAACGCGATATTATATTTAATGTGTTAAAGAAGAAAGACGTCTTCGCCTTATTACCAACTGGATTTGGCAAGTCCATGACTTATATTTTGGTGCCTCTGCTTGCTGACGAGGTAAGTACGATCCGAATAGTGAAACTCGATTTTATCAGGTCCCGCAAAATATCTTGATTAACTATAGATATAGAGAGCTTTATCAAACAATAGCTTGATTTAGCTATTTCAAATTTTCTAGATCTATCGAAACAATTTTTAAAATTCGAATTTATGAGAGTGAATATGTATCGCATATTGATATTGTAAACAAAAATACTTTGAATGAAACTGCACTGCCACTGGACCTGGTAATGTGGCGCTAGTTCTGGGATTAGCTACAATAATGTAACCCTCTCCCTTTTTT
>CAJDSM010001344.1:6463-26467 GCA_903981925.1 Ostrea lurida
CAGAGATGTAAGATGAATCAATAGAGTATGCTGTATTCATACTACAACGTTGTTAATGCTTCAGAAGACGTAATGTTTAATTAATTCGTTCAGCCTTCTCCCATATTTTGATGATGATAATATAGAGATTATGTGCAAGTCTGCGTCTACTCTTTGGCTTTATGATTACTCGCTTTAGATGCTATTTTGTTTGTTATCATCGATATTAGGATATAATCAGTGGAATGGGAGATGTTCTTTGGGTGTATATGTTATTATAATTATATATAATTTGGCGTAAGGAAAGATTAAAGTATACATAATTGTGTAATTTTGTTCCATTACAGTTCTGTTTAACGTCATGTGTTCCTCATGTTATATGGTTTCTGTTTCAGGATGGATTGTTAGTGTCTTTTGTGTTTCATGTAATTATTGACAATGGGTGTTGTTTCTGCCTTAGAGCATTTTCAGTTGGTGTTTCCTTTCATTATTACTGATGTAGATGCTGCAAGGTGTATTTCAGCTCATATCAACGGTGTCTTTTCACAAGTCGTTGTTAATTCCTCTTATTAAATAACCTCTAATTTCAGTGTTTTCCTTCATTCCTGTTTGTTTAGTGTCTCCTCATATGATGTGGTTGCCTAGAGTGCAGTAATTTGTTTTCCCCTTCATCTATTATTTGTTTTTGGTTTTAGTGTTCCCCTTCTATGTCAGTTCTGGTTATCAGTGTTTCCCTTCATAGTATGATTATGCTGGCTCTGTTACAGTGTTTCGCCTTTTCGCATGTAGTTACTGTTATTTCTGTAAATCTTCAGTATTCTTTCCACCTATTATTTTACAACTGTTCTGTTTCAGTGTCTTTTTCCTCCCTTTATATCTACTGTTGTGTTCAGTGTTTTCCCACTTCCCGATGGGGGGTTACCTTGGAACTGTGTATGTGTAAGTTTTAATTCCCACTCCCTGTTGCTAGTTTATAATTTGTTTGCAATATTCCCTGGCAATTTCTCATTTACACTTTAGCAGTGCGAGGGTGGCTCTCCGGTATTTGTCAGTTTTTCCCTCATATTACTGTCTGTTTCAGGTGGTTTTCCCTTTATAATTACTGTTCTGTTTCAGGTGTTTCCCCTCCAATATTAACTCTTTCTGTTTCAGGTGTTTTCCCTTATATTTGTTAGTGTGTGGTTCTTACTAATTCATTGTTGCTGTTCAGGGTGTTTTCCCTTCATATATGTTGTTTTGTTTTGCAGGTTGTTTTCCTTTCATATATTGTTCTGTTTCAGTGTCTCTGTCTGTTTCAGTGTTTTACCCTTTCATATTACTGTTCTGTGTTTCAGTGTTTTACTTCATATTATGTTCTTTTGTGTTTTCCCTTTATATTACTGTTTCTGTTGTAGTGTTTCCATTTCAAAATCGTTGATAGGTTCAATATATTTATTCTTACTTAACATGATTACTATTTGTCTTAGTGATTTTTCCTTCATATCAAATGTAGCTGTTTCTTCGAGTGTTTTCTTCACGGTAATTTGTTGTTTTATTTTTTACTTAACATAACTGTTTTTGCCTAAATTTGCTTTCAACTTGTAGTGTTATTTTCTTTCCGCACCGTGGTTTGAATTACTTTTTTCTTCTTTATTTGTTATCTGATTAGCTTTGTATTGGCGACACGGGAATAAACTGTACGGAGCCATGTGAATTTGGTTACTAAGGATTTGGATGTCAACATCATTGTAATGCTCCGACAGACAGGGATGTGAACAGGCAGACAGGCTGTTTCAGTAGGTTTCCTCTCCCTTCTGTAGCTTTCAAAACTTGGAGTCTGCATGCTATCCGTAGTATTGTATTTGAGAACATGCATTGCTTTTAGATTAGAAAAACTCCAAACACACAGCTTGAAATTTGATATGAAGCGAAGCTGGCGTCCTTATAGACAATATATTTGTAATCTTTGTGATTAGATCTTCCAACAATATGTTGGAATTCCCACATGATAAACGGCAAACAACAACAACTTTATGACAAACGGGACGATTTTAGCTTCTCGATCGTGTCAACTTCCATTTTTTGTCACTATTCCATCTCACCTGCATATGGTGTGTATGTCTTCAAGTTATTGATACGCAAGAGCCTGCTCTGCGATGATCAGTTTTTTGAATAGAACAGGCTACTTATAAACAAGTCGTTGTTGCAGGCTTTCAACAGTCACGTTTATAAGGCAGCAATTTTGTAAATTATATGGTCGTTATAGCGATTAGTTTACCAGTATGACCTACAATGAAATAAAATGCTCTCTGATGTGTTCATAGCAATTGTTAAACCTTTTTTTAACACACTGATTTGACTACGGATGCTCTCTGTTTTATACCTGATCAAGACTATGGGCTCACGGTGTAGTGTGACCGGTCAACAGGGGATGCTTACTCCTCCTAGCACCTCTTGCACCTCTGGTGTGTCCAGGGGTCCGTGTTTGCCCAACTCTTGTTTTCTGTTTCTATTTGGGACTTACGAGATTCGATACCTGTTCGTTATCTTTGCCTTTACATGATAAGAAATAAAATCTAGCTGCGACTAATAATTGACATTTAGAGTTATCGACGACGTTCTATCTATTGATGATAATATGTCGATATGTTTTACTTGAATTCTCCGTAAAGAGCACACCAGAGTCTGCCACACCATTTTCGTACTTGGATTTAATTGGACAAAGATATTATGTCAACTAAAAGACTCAACTTAATATGATGAAGGCGATTATTTTAGTTTCTCCCATCGTCAACTTCCCATATTCTTCATAATCATATATGATATTTATGCTCTAACTGATTCGATACCTAAAGCTTGTCTACGTATGATCATCTTCAGATCGAGGTAGGCTTACAAACAAACAAGTTGATGATGGCAGGCGGGTTCGACAGTCACGTTGAAAGTCAGTATTTCGAAATTCTATATGGTCCTTCTTATACGATTTGTTGGCACAATACAACCATAATATATTTGGTTCAAATGCTAACTGACGTGTTTTATAACTTGTTTGGTTGTTCCTTTTACACTTACTTTAACTACGGATGCTCCGTTTACCTGATCAAGATAGAGTTGCTCATGGGCGGATGTACGGATCGATAGGGATGCTTATCCTTTAAGGCACCTGTTCCACTTCTGGTATATCCAAAGGCATATTTGCCCATCTCGTATTGTAATCCGCATAAGATGTATGCCATTGATTACTGTTTGTAATCTTTATCTATCATTTTGAAGTCAAGACAAAGGGTTCACGGCGGTGTGATTAGATGATTACTCCTCCTAGGCACCTGATCACTCTGTTTGTATTAGCGGGTCCATGTTTGCCAAACTCATACAAGTACATTGCATTCCGTTTACTAAATAAGACTTATGAGATTGATAATTACTTTCAATGTTAAAATATACGTTGTTTAAAGACGCAGAAATAAACAATCTAGTTATATATTTATATAGAACTGTTTTTGGGGTATATTAAAATAGTAAATGATCTGATGGCAATGATCCTTTTTAATTCTTATCCAACCAGATGTTTGACAGCAATGAAGACATAAGCCATTATGCTGTCGTGGCGTTTTGTTCTGTTTTGATAACTTCGCCTGTGTTTGTCGGCGCCATTTTAATTCACAGAAAGTAAGCTCAAGGTTTCTCAATTTCTTTTTAGAAAACTCAAGAACTGGAATTAATAAATGAATACTTCACTTCCTATCATCTTTGGATTTACATTTTAAAATTTCAGTGACCATTTATGAACATGTATGATGCTTTTTAAATAGATGTTTTTCAAACTTTATGCTTAACAGCATTATGGCTGTTTAAGCATAAATGTTTGAAAAACATCTATTTAAAAAGCATCATACATGTTTCATAAATGGTCACTGAAATTGAAAATGTAAATCCAAAGAATGATAGGAAGTGAGTATTTCATTTATTAATTCCAGTTCTTGAGTTTTCTAAAAAGAAATTGAGAAACCTTGAGCTTACTTTTTGTGAATTAAAATGGCGCCGACAAACACAGCGGAAGTTCATCAAACAGAACAAAAACGCCACGACAGCATAATGGCTTATGTCTTCATTGCTTCAAACATCTGGTTGGATAAGAATTAAAAAAAGGATCATTTGCCATCATGATCATTTACTATTTTAAATATACCCCAAAAACAGTTCTATATAAATATATAACTAGATTGTTTATTTCTTGCGTCTATTAAACAACGTATATTTTAACATTGAAAGTAATTATCAATCTCATAAGTCTTATTTAGTAAACGGAATGCAATGTACTTGTATAGTTTGCAAACATGGACCCCTGGATACAACAGAGGTAGGATCAGGTGCCTAGGAGGAGTAATCATCTAATCACACCCGCCGTGAGCCCTTTGTCTTGACTTCAAAATGGATAGATAAAGATTACAAACAGTAATCAATGGCATACATCTTATGCGGATTACAAATACGAGATGGGCAAATATGGACCTTTGGATATACCAGAGGTGGGAACAGGTGCCTTAAAGGAGTAAGCATCCCTGTCGATCGGTCACATCCGCCATGAGCACTCTATCTTGATCAGGTAAACGGAGCAATCCGTAGTTAAAGTAAGTGTAAAAGGAACAACCAAACAAGTGGTATAAAACACGTCAGTTAGCATTTGACCAAATTATAGGTTGTATTGGCGAACAAGATCGTTATAATGACCATAGAATTTTCGAAATACTGACTTTCAACGTGACTGTCGAACCGCCTGCATCATCAACTTGTTTGTTTGTAGCCTACCTCGATCTGAAGACTGATCATACGTAGGACAAGCTCTTAGGTATCGAATCAGTTGAGAGGCATAAATATCATATATGATTATGGAAATATGGGAAGTTGACGATGGAGAAACTAAAATAATCGCCTTCATCATAATTAAGTTGAGTCTTTAGTTTGACATAAATATCTTTGTCCAATAAAATCCAAGTACGAAAATGGTGTGGCAGACTCTGGTGTGTCTTTTACGGAGAATTCACCAGTATAAATCGAATCGACATATTATCATCAATAGATAGAACGTCGTCGATAACTCTAAATGTCAAATTATTAGTCGCAGCTAGAATTTTTATTTCTTATCATGTAAAGGCAAAGTAACGAACAGGATGCAATCTCGTAAGTCCCGAAATAGAATACAGAAAACAAGAGTTAGGGCAAACACGGACCCTGGACACACCAGAGGTGCAGCAGGTGCCTAGGAGGAGTAAGCATCCCCTGTTGACCGGTCACACTCCCGTGAGCCATAGTCTTGATCAGGTATAAGACAGAGCATCCGTAGTCAAATCAGTGTGTTAAAAAAAGGTTTAACAATTGCTATGAAACACATCAGAGAGCATTTGATTTAATGGTAGGTCATACTGGTAAACTAAATCGTTATAACGACCATATAATTTACAAAATGCTGCCTTTAAACGTGACTGTTGAAAGCCTGCAACAACGACTTGTTTATAAGTAGCCTGTCTCAATTCAAAAACTGATCATACGCAGAGCAGGCTCTTGCGTATCAAATAACTTGAGAGACATACACACCATATGCAGGTGATGATGGAATAGTGCTACATAAAAATGGGAAGTTGACGACGATCGAGAAGCTAAAATCGTCCCGTTTGTCATAAAGTTGGTTGTTAGTTTGCCGTTTATCATGTGGGAATTCCAACATATTGTTGGAAGATCTAATCACCAAAGATTACAAATATATTGTCTATAAGGAACGCCAGCTTCGCTTCAATATCAATTTCAAGCTTGTGTTTGGAGTTTTTCTAATCTAAAAGCAATGCATGTGTTCTCAAATACAATACTACGGATATGCATGCAGGACTCCAAGTTTGAAAGCTACAGAAGGGAGATGGAAACCTACTGAAACAGCCTGTCTGCCTGTCACATCCCTGTCTGTCGGAGCAGTTACAATGATGTTGACATCCAAATCCATAGTAACCAAATTCACATGGCTCCGTACAGTTTATTCCGTGTCGCCCAATACAAGCTAAATCAGAATAACAAGATAAAGAAGAAAAAAGTAATTCAAACCACGGTAGCGGAAAGAAAATAACACTACAAGTTGAAAGCAAAATTTAGGCAAAACAGTTATGTTAAGTAAAAAATAAAACAACAATTACGTGAAGAAAAAACACTCGAACGAAACAGCTACATTTGTATATGAAGGAAAAATCACTAAGACAGAATAGTAATCATGTAAAGTAAGAAATATAATATGAACCTATCAACGATGTGAAATGGAAAACACTACAACAGAACAGTAATATAAAGGGAAAACACTAAAACAGAACAGTAAATGAAAGGTAAAACACTTGAAAAGAACAGTAATATGATAGGGAAAACACTGAACAGAACAGAAACTGAAACAGAACAATAATAATGAAGGAAAACACTGAAACAGACTGAGTAAGTATGAAGGTGAAACAACTCGAAACAGAACAATGATAGTGAAAGGAAAACACTGAAACAGAACAGTAATATAAGGGAAAACACTGCACAGAAAGTAATATGGAGGGAAAACACTGAAACAGAACAGTAATATGAGGGAAAAATGAAACAGAACAGTGAGAAAAGGGAATACACTGATAAGAGCTAGTAATATGAGGGAAAACAATGAAACAGAACAGTAACGAAGGGAAAACACTGAAACAGAACAGTAATATATAAGGGAAACACGAGTAACAGAACTGATGTAAAATGACAGGGACAATACTTGTAAACCAGAAATAACATGAAGGGAATAACACTGGAAACCACGAGCAGTAATATGAGGGAAAACACTGTCAACAAAGGTATTATGAAGGGAAACACTGAAACAAATAATATGAAGTGAAACACTGGAATCAGAACAGTAATATGAAGGGAAAACACTGAAATAGAACGGTATTAATAAGGGAAACGCCTGAAACAGAACGATATATGAGCCGAAACAACTGAAACAGAACAGTGATCATGAAAGGGAAACACTGAAAACAAACAGTAATATGAAGGGAAAACACTGAAACAAATCACTGAAACAGAACAGTAACATGAAGGGAACACATTACTTTAGAACAGAACTGTAATGGAAAGAATACAACATTATGATAGTACTTAATCTTTCTTATCGCCAATTCATGATATATATAAACAAACATCTCCAAGGAAATCTAATTTACAAAAATGCACAAAGGGGAAACAAAAACCAGTGGAACTTGCACTATTTTATCAGATTGAGAAGAAAATTATTATTAAAGATTATGTTTCTGAAGCATTAAAAGTTGTGAAATGATACTCTATCTGATAAAATTAATTTTGCATCGACTGGCGATTGCCTTGATACTTCATTTAGCAATTTACTCGGTTAAGCATAATCGAATACTCAGAAGGATTTAGTTTAGCAGTTGTATTTTTCACCGTTTCTTTTAAAGTATGTCCAAACAGTGGATTTCAAAGGCATGTTTACTGACTCATTAACGTATGTGAACATGAACGAATTAACGAGTACTCGACTATGTCAAATTTAGTTGATGATCGATATGACCGGGCGATAGTCGAGTAATCGCTGACATCCCTACTTGCAAGAACATACATGTAGATAGCATTTCATTTTTATCTAATACATCTGATATAAAGAATGTAAAATGATTATATGTTTACAATACCTGTGTTGTGAAAACCTTGCTCCATCTTATCTTACTTACGTTTGCATGTGCCGTTGACAAGCAGAAAATCTACGCAGCATTTCAATTGAAAGTGATGATTTGTCCACCTGAGGAAAATATCAATTTTTCAGTGGTAATAGAATGAAATGGTTTTCTTATCCAAATAATTTTGATATCAATCAGAAAGAAAAAAATATTTGCAACGCTAATATTGCGATTTTTACAGAAACAATTTCCAATGCAATATACACAGAAAATACAATAAAAGATAAAATACTTACGTCGCATTGCAAACGCCTGATCTGTTTGTTTCTGCATTGATGTACACCACAAATAAACTTGTAGACAGTATACGTGCAGCCATATTGTAACCATTCCTATAAATACTAAGCACCTAATTCCTGTTTATCAGGCGTTATATGCAGTACCTCTGATTATGTATCAAGTTTCCTTCCCTCTCAGTATCCTTTCGTGAATAGTATTACGTGTATAATCAAGGCCGTAACCAGGGGAGGTGCACTGGGTGCATGTGCACCCCCCATTTCAAAATTTAAAATGCTAAATCTTCTCAGCTTCCGGGGGCTTCGCCCCCTGGACCCCCTACAATGGTCCATCGCGGACCCGCGGAGGACCTAAAGCGGCCTCCAGACCCAAAGAAAGTGCTAAAATATCTCAGCTTCCGGGGGCTTCGCCCCTAGACCCCCTACCAGGACCAATTGGGGGCCTAATTAGCGGCCTTCAGACCCCTTGCCTTAGTCTTGTGCACCCCCCTTTGAAAATTCCTGATTACGGCCCTGATAATCTTATATATTTTTTAAAGTGAGGGTCAGACTCCAAATGAACTTATTAGATATAATCACGAATAGTTACGACACAAGATCGAGAATGGACGTACCATGCAACTTGCCTGTCTGTGAAAGTGTAGGGATATGGAGAACTGTTTTACAGTATTTCTACAATATTTATTCATGCGCGCGCGTTATAACTCCAAAATAGACTGGAACAAAACCAATCGTTTGGATTGGTTTTGATGTACGTGTATCGAATTAAAACCCCTTTACAAGGAGAGCGAACTATAAATAGATTTGGGTACAGGTTTCAATGAGTAATTTTCATCAATATTATATATATATCATAGTTGCTGAAAATATATCATATCTCGGATGTTTCGATTACCTGTAACATTATAGATATGTATTCGTTGGGTTTGACGTGGAGAATATCCGTCGAGAGCGAAGCAAAGAACGCTGGAATGACATGGACCGGCTGAAGAAAGCAGCCCAGAACAAAGTTCTCTGGCGAGTTGGAGTTGCAGCCCTATACAGGAATAAGTCAAGTAATATTTCGTTAGGAATACCGCAATGTACATTCACAATTTTTTTCTATCTTCAAAATTGAAGATTTCCAATGATAATATTTAGAGTTATCAGAAACACAAACATCATTCAATCCTTAGAATTATTGATGATGATGAACAATATATCATTACAAACTGACCGTCGTTTTTTGTAGTATATGTATATACATGTACGTGCAGTTATGTGGCATTTGCTTTCTCCAAAGAGAGGTAATCAGAATTCAAGTATGAATAGTTGTGCAAAATTACATTCTTTCATCAATGTTATCTTTTCCAAAACACAGGAAATATGTCTGATTTTTTCTCAAAGAATATCTAAGGGTACTGTGATTTTATTATTAGAGAATATTTATAAAATATATACTTGATAACGAATGTTGCGTATGACCTTAAATATATCTGACAAAATAATGTAAACGTATTATATTTTACTGTGGATTTATTTTAGCGATATTGGCGAAAGATCAAGTACACCGCCGACAGGGGAATGTATTATGACAGAAAAAAAAAATCAAAATTCCGCTAAATATCATACACGTTTACATGGTGTTTTTTCAACTACATGTAGAAACATTCCTAAATAAAACAAAAGCGCACGTTTTAGATTGTTTGTAAAAAGATCTTATTGTTTGATTGAAAAGGTAATTATGCACTAAGAGATCACAAATATTTTTGTACAAATCGAAAATGAAACTGTGTAAACAAGATGTGTTTGTGAAACACACTGATGCCCCCGGATTCCACAGTGGAAGGGGCTTAGTGGAAGGGGCTTACAAAAGGATAACTCATGTGAAATATGAAAAGTTTATCACTTACCATTCAGAAGTTATGGCCAATGTTAAAGTTTTTGAAATTTCAGAAAGTAGGTCAAACTTCAAGGTCAAGAGGTCAACAGTTTTGGTACCAGTAGAAAGGGCTCGTCATAAGAAATATGAAAAGTTTATCACTTACCATTCAAAATTTATGGCAAATATTAAAGTTTTTCCTGCAGACAAACAGACAGGCAGACCAAAAAACTGTATGCCCCCGAATCGAAGATTCTGGGGGCATAAAAAGTTCTCCAATTTAGGAAAACGACTTGCAAAAGATTATAATTTGAAAACATAAATTAAAAACTTAGAATAATACAAAACTATGAGTTTGTTGTAACAAAAAATAAACTTCTAACAAGATTTCAAAATAAAGAAGATTTTGGGAAAATTGCAGAGAATTTAAAATGGCCCAAAGCATTTTGGTCAATCTTATCGCGGGCTACATTTATCGTTAAAGCTAGAGACTTTCTAGAGCAATATCACTCCACCATCTTGAAGTACAAAATATGTTATAAATAAAAGTGTCTTAAAAGTTAGAGACTTGTTTTAAAAATTACAAAATAACAATACCTCCAGTGAAAAACCTCATGTTGAATTCGCACATGTAAAACAAAATATGATTGATAGATGGTTTACGTCTATAAGTGTTGGGCTAAACTTCAAAGGTTGAGATAGATTATTTTGAGAAATTCAAAAATTGCATTCATCCTGAAATTAGAACATATTTGAATGGAGGGAAAGTAAACTGTAACTGCAGCAGAGGCTTATGTATTCATGTATAAGGCGTCTTTTGCTAAATCCAAATATCAACAGAGAATGGCCAACTCTGACAGTTATCAAGCAGGCCGCCTCCAAAGAAAGTGAATCTAATTATAGCACATTTTAAGATAAAAGGTAATGTGTCCAATGACAAGAGTAATGAAAATTTGAAAAAATTTCATATTAAGTCAGAAGGTCGAGTACCACAGGGGAGGAAGCCTGCAAGTACTAGTGTTGTTAGTTGTTACACCTGTGACAGGTAAATTTGACAGCAATAGGTTCGAGAACTCTAGAATTGAGTTACGGTAAATCATAATCAAATACTGTCTCATGCGTTTCATACCACTTGTTTGGTCGTTTTTATACACTTTTGACTACGGTTTACTCCGTTTACCTGATCAAGACAGTGGGCTCACGGCGGGAGTGACCGGTCGACAAGGGATGCATACTCCTAGGCTCTTGTTTGTCCTGAAGTATGTGTTTGTCATACCCTTAAGTTTGATTTCTTTATAGTTGTTAAATTGATCACTGTTCATTATCTTTTCATATCCTTGGAGATGAATTGAATCTTTTGTCTTTGAAGTTATATACATGTAGCATCATTACTAGTAGTTGACTTGTAGTTGGTATCGACTCGCATCCTAATAGTATTCTGGGAGTTTCTCAGTCTGTTATTACAGAGTGTGATACCACCGACTGAGAAGACATCCGCTGGGTCTGAAGTGATGGTTCAGGGTGTACAGTTAGAACTTGTGAATATTACTCTTCATGAGATTAACTAAGTCAAATAGTCTCTCCAAATGTAAAGATAGGGTGTTAGACACACCCCACCTTAAGGGAATTTCTCTCGTACAAATTAGTTATCTCTAGTTGTGAAGTTGATTCATCTACACAAATAATCAATTTATTATTTTAATTAGTACTGAATGAGCTCAACATAATCGATCAACATCGCTACATCATCGCCGTGCCATGTTTTCAGCCAATCGCCTCGGTGTTCCCAGAAGTCCCTCATGGGGTGCGGAGAATCGTTTCGCCAGGGCTTTGGTACATCGAACTGGCCATCACTGAAGAAACCGCCAGTTCCTCCAATAGCGACGTTCAGAATGAGATGGAACTATGACAGAAATACCAAATGATTATATACTACTTCAGTTTTAATTGTATAATTTTTTTACAGGCTGTTTTATGTATATTTTACAGACTGTTAAGTGAATATTTTACATGCTGTTTAGTGATAACGTTACAGACTGTTTAGTGAATACGTTACAGGCTGATCAAAAGGAGCATTATGAGGTCCGTATCTCCATGGATCCTCGATGTTATGGTAAGGACAGTAGTTATACATTCCATTCCATGGGGTGTTCAGTCTGTAGATTTCCTGGTTATCAACTGAAATGCTGAAACAAGTCGCTATTTCTTAATCTCTAAAAGGGTAAAATAATGGTAAATATATAATAAACTATAAGGTTTAAACTTTCACTATGTACAAATCCTTCCTTGAATTCTTTAGTAAGCAAGTCATATTGCATACATGAATAGGCTGATATGCATTACATAGAGTTACAAGCGTTTATGACATTCAGATTATAATGTGTAACGTACATAAGATGGTCCTTGTTCCAATCCAAAGAGTATGTATGCCATCCGTGCCAGCCATCTGGTTGGTTTAAATACCTAGAAAAGTTTGCAAATCAATAATCCCGCAGAACAAACATGTAAGCAGCAAATTTAGTTTTTAGACAGATAATACTAAATAGCATGTGTTGTATTAACATTTCTTGTCGAGGCCTAAAGATTTCGATTTGAGATATTTTACTATTCAGCTGTCTGTTTCAAAGAAAAGTAAATGCGAGCACTTAATTCCGCTAGAACTGACTTTTCACCATGCGTCTTCTGGAAGCAGTTATGACCAGCGTCAGGTCCCCAGTGAAGAGTGGAAGCAATGGAACGAATACCGCGGTCAGATCCCCACTCATTGGTCCAGGCATTACCTAAATGTACAAGATTCGTGTATTGGAGAAAGAAATTTCAGTTTCAAAAAATTGAATTTATTTACATTTTACTTTCATTGCTGTCGGAATTCCAAACTGTTAATTTAAAAATAGACGGACTATATTTATTGAGATTCATACGCATATTGTTCACAACGCCATCGTATTCATAAGGAAATTGACTGACGATTCAATTGATGAAGATAAAAATATCGAAGGCAAAAACTTTGGAGAGGTGAATATTTTTCGATAAAACCGATAGTCTCTTTAACATTACGACAACTATTACGTATACACGCACCTTTTGTCTCCATAAGATCTATCTCTCCAGAACGAGGCCAACCTCCATAATGATTATCACGTGGTAATAACCAGATAGCTGAATTGAAGTCATAGAACAATTTTATACAACTAAGAAAGTTAAATTGAAGTACTGTAAAATATCACAACATGTATAAGATTTCAATTCAAAAGCGGTCAATACTGACCTGGCCAGAGAAACGCCCCCTTTGGAACTTTGGCCCTCACGTTGACCTTTCCATAGGTGATAGCTGCGTGGGTTGTTACTTTTCCGGACATTATGGGTGGAAGGATTTCCTGTCCGTAGGAGGACTTGTAACACCCGTTGTTGACGTTATTTGTACAAGCATGCCATGTGCCTGTTTATGATGCAAAAGTTTGATAATCAGGATGTCTGACAGCATTCTAGGCTATTCTTTGTGATAATCAGGATGTCTGACAGCATTTTAGGCTATTCTTGTAATTCGAAATCGTGACTTAAACATATCTTACCTCTCACATCCATATGGCCGTTATAGAGGTCTCCTTCAGAGAAACTAGGATGATCTACTGTTAATGTCTGCAACAATATATTGCGAACAAATTGTTAGCATTCCACACTTGGGATACTGCTGAACATGTTAACAATAATGAAATTGTAGTTCACTATGCAAGCTCGTGTGTATAGTGTTGAGTTTTAATCTTGCTTTTCATGAAAATCCAAAGTTAGTTTGTACAACACATCTATATACTTACAGGTACAACATATACATTTTATTGCAGGTTAAGTTAATTGTACAACACACATACTTACGGGTTTAAGATACAAGTAGCCATTGGCGGTGTGTACATTTGCACTCTCGGGGGTGTACACTTGAAATTCTCCATTCTACAAAAGTGTTTTCTTCTTCATTTCAAAACTACAATTTCATGTACTCTTTGCTACACACAGCAAAGTAAAAGTGAAAGTAAAACAAATTCCAGGTCAGATTGAATATTTGAATTCAAAGTCAAATAAAAAATATAAATTCAAAGTCGAATTAAAAATAAAAATTCAAATTCTCACTCCTCCTCCCCATGCGCTGACTTCCGTGTTGTAATGACCCTTATTGAAGTGGCTATTAAAATCGTCCCTGAATACCACGGTTTGTCTGAGACTGCGGAACTGTCCTGGTTCGAATCTCTTTAGTAAAACAGCTAAAAGGCACATAGATTGAAGTATTATAGAGGGTGGGGAATTTAGATCATCTGGGTATGTATTGTTTGCTCAACTCTTAATTTTGTATTCTTTAAAGGAGGTATAATATTGCATCCATTCTATCTTATTTATTCATTTATTTTTGCATCATGTGTCCTTACAGACACTTATTGAAAACGATTTTTTTACTACCTCTCTAATGAAGAGATCAAATTTTTACAGCTTTTTACAAAATTGGGGCGTGTTTAAAAATGTCCTTACTATAGAGTATGTATTGATGCTTTATTCACTAGATTGATCACTGTTCGTTATCTTCACCTACGTTAACATGATGCACCTAGAGCAGTTTTTAAATCAATGTGTGTTCAAAAAGAGTTTAAGCGAAAACATCTAGAGTAAAGGGAAAGCTCTGATTACAAATACACAGAAAACACTATATTTAGTCAATATGTAATGCTTCTAAATTTACATGCTTTGCATATTTATTTACACTTTGCACAGAAGTGTTTGAATCAGAAAAGTTGATTTTTTTGTATTAAGTTCCCATAAGATGTATAAAGGTTGGATGACCAAGGTAACTATCCAATTGATAAGCGGCTTTATAACTATCGTACATTTGAAATCATGTCTGAAAAGTTTAGAGCGCCGCGAGAAGTTGCTGATTCTATCACGTGATAGATCTCTTCTTTCTGGACGTTCTGAATACCAACCTTTACTCAACTTGGATTCCACTAACATCCCATTTTGAATCACGGAGAATTTGTACTCCAGAGTATCGCCGATCCGGACGTCCGCCTTCTCGTCCACAAACTCCCACGTGTCTGTGTCTGAAATCAAAATATTAACAAATCATAATAAAGTCAATAGAAAATTCATCAAACAAAGAAGCTGACATCCGTGACAAAAGGCCGAGTGAATTTCAGATGGATATGAAAAGCTTTGAATGATAGATAAAGTATACTGGTGATTTACAATATTTCAAGATGTTTGAGAGCTGATGTTTTATTTTAAATATAGCCTCCGATTTCAGACACCTACATATCTTTCCGAAGACATCAGCACAAAGTTCCTAGGTCTATACTTCCGTAGGTGTTTAAATAAACTCACCATCATTCTTTGCCTCTATGACGTAATCCTTAGAATGACCATTGTGATCCTTCACAGAAAAGATGACGAGAGAAATGCCGTCATCATCTGGAATTACAAATGAATTTTATCGGTAAATCAAAAGTTGTCAATCACAATATGCCCCAAAAAATCAATAAATAAAAAAAAGTATGTGAAGGAAAGCATCTTCTCTGTTACCTGGTAAACTCAGCTTCAAACCCGATTTTCCAACAATGGAAAATTCGGGTGAACTGTGTGAGAGAGAGAAAGTCAGAAAAACGACAAAGGCCCCAAGAATCATGTCTGAGTGTGACGTTTTGGAACCTACCATATCTCTCTGTAGATAGGGAGCAAGTTCATGATCTTAATATTAACCCCTCTGATAACTTTAGATAGAGTTGAGGCAAATTAAGACGTGTTTATTTAACTATAAATCTTTAAGACTTAATGAATACATGTTACTGTAAACCTTTACTCTCGACTACCACGAATGATGAACTGGTTACACGGCGAGAAATATTCGCGATAATGAGGCGACTACTACAAATGATGAACAGGTTACACGGCGAGAAATATTCGCGAAAATGAGGTTCTTGCACACCTCGCAAAAATTATTAGCACGCAAATAAACTTGGTTTACAGTATAGGGCTAACAATATAAAAACTTTGCATTGGTTATAGGCAACATGTAAACCGTATCAAATTCTAACGAAGGCGAATCCGTGACTTGTATCTGATTTTCCAGTACACCATGATCTATCAAAGGGATGCATATTCATTTGCAGATCAGTGAATGGAAATACTATTGGATATCAAAAGATGAAATTCTTCAAATTCATATTTCAGTTTTAAACACATTTAATATCGTAGATAAAGGGACGGATTAATATATGAATTACGGTACCAATTACTGGATTCCAAAATTTCACAAAAACCCTTACAAAGATACATTGCTGAATCTAGTAAATGTCCCATCAAGGCCCTGTCTTTACTCTCACGAAAATATTGACAACTGTGAAGGAGCGACTACAGATATACTGTGCAACAACATATGCCGGAAGTGGTGTAAATCAAATGTGGATTCTCAAAAACTC
This sequence comes from Ostrea lurida, assembly GCA_903981925.1. Classification (NCBI taxonomy): domain Eukaryota; kingdom Metazoa; phylum Mollusca; class Bivalvia; order Ostreida; family Ostreidae; genus Ostrea; species Ostrea lurida. Next base: position 22,728 of record CAJDSM010001344.1, read on the forward strand.
GAAAGAACTTCTAGTAAATTTGAAATCCCAGAACTTTTCTCATATCAACATCATTACGTATGACTTCTCAACACTTTACACGACCATTCCTCACGATAAATTAAAACTTTTACTTTTTAACATTTAGACAGTTGCTTCATCAACAAAAATGGAGAACGGAAATATTCATATCTAGTGATCAGTCATTCTAAAATTTACTTTGTTAAAGTCCACTCTGATTCTATGCATAAGTACTTTGAAGTTGATATCAAAGCAATGCTGGAGTTCCTCATTGACAATATCTTTGTAGTTTTTGGTGATCAGGTCTACCAACTGGAATTCCCATGGCCACAAACTGTGCTCCTTTTGTTAGATGATGTTTTTATCTTCTTATGAGGCAGAATTCATTCAAAAACTTCTACATGAGAAGAAGGAATATCTAGCGGTGGCCTTTAACTCGACATTTCGATAAATTGATGACGTTTTATATATTAATAATAATTTTCATTCGTATGTTGATTCGATATATCCCAACGAACTAGAAATAAAAGACACCACATAGTCTTCCATATCTGCTTCGTACTTGGGTATTTTATTGAGCATAGACATTAACGGCAAACTAGCAACAACTAGCAACATTTCATCATCACCTGCATATATAAGGTGTGTATGTCTCTCAACTTATTCGATACGTAAGAGCATGTTCTGTGTATGATCAGTTTTTTTAATCGAGCAGGTTACTTACATACAAGTTGTTGTCAATCAATCTTAAAGTCCGCATTTCGCAACGCAAATTCTATAGTCGTTATAAAGATCTAGTTTGCCAGTATAATTTGCCATTGGGTCAAATGTTGTATGACGTGTTTCATATGGCATGTTAAGCCTTTTTATACACTAATTTTGACTACGGATTACTCTTGTTTACCTGATCAAGCCAATGGGCTCACGGCGGATGTAACCGGTAATCAGGTGATACTTACTCCTCTTAGGCACCTGATCCTACCTCAGGGCTGCGTTCAAGATCGTAGCGGCTACGTAGGGCTCGGTAGCGCTACGATCTTGAACGACATGCTAGGCTAGCCCTGACGTAGCGAAAGCAAGCGTTATTCATACAGTGCGTTCAAGATACCTAGATTTCTAGCCTAGCGGCTAGGCGAGCCGCTACGATCTTGAACGCAGCCCTGGTGTACCCGAACTTACGAGATTGATCACTTTACACTATCTTCGGCTTTTCATCCATAGGCGTCGGAAGCAAATTGAAAGGCGGGTCTAAACCAACAAAATGTCTCTACGTCGAGCACACACACAAGCTACTTCCTATTGACTATTGAATACATACACTAATTGTAATTGAAATAACAGTACTTGAGTGAGCTGCAGAAAATGGCTATTAGCTCATCAAAATGTCCCAACCTTTCAGTCCTTTCATTAGAATTTTCCAAAACCGGAGTCTGTGTTCATTCTAACTAACACATTTATTTGCCACGCCTCGTAGATTCAGATTCTCCGTTCTCTTGATATACGTGAAGGTTCAACAGGTTATCTAGTCTAACTTTGGTTATAGTTGATCGCAGTCTATACGATATAAATTGGCGAAGTAAACAATGTGTTAAACGTAATCATAGTCCCCAAAACCATATATACAAAATCGAGTGTAGGGCAACACGGACCTCCAACAAAGGCGAAGGCAGGATCGGGTGCCATGGAGGAGTAAGCATCCTCTGCTGACCGGTCACACCCGCCGTGAGCCCTTAGTCGAAACAAGGTAAACAGGATATATATAATATGCCTTCTATTTTGATGAATACAGTTATTGTCTGAATGGAAGGAGTGATGTCTTTGGGGAGATTGCACCTGAGTTTTTAAAATTGAATTCTTAAATTTTTGGCATTGATGTCTGTACCGTAAAAGTGTTTGACAAACTCAAATTCTTTATCAAAATTGTCTCCTATGGCCCCCATTGAACAATAACAATACCAGCTGCATATATTTGGCATATCCTGGCTGATCAAAACAATTTCTAATTTATGTCATTCACAAGTAAATCAGTTGCTTCAAAATATTAACTCTGTACAAATCTTCGCCAAAGTCGTAGTGGTACAGAGATCCTTCGTTAATTTTTTTCTGAGGACGCCTTCGACAAGGTATCTGCTGAATGGCTGTGTGATGCGTAAAGTGTGTGTGTTGTCTGTGTCTGTGCTTAGCACCCTCGCTTTCAGCTCCACCCCTGGATAGCAGCTTGCTGTGAAAAGGAAGCAGAATGTGTAAGTCTCCCCTGCCAGTTATAGCCTCTCCACAGTTAGACCTATGTGTTCCAGATATGGAATCTTCCTCGAGGTAGCAGATGGAAATTGGGTACCTTATGGCCCAAAGCAGAACCACAGGGTCTTTGAGGAGACTAGGTCCCTAAATGCACGGCGTGCATGGCCCACCGGTGTGTGGATATGCCCAGGTTTCTGGCAATCCTAGCCCCCAGCTATGGGAAATAATAGCAACACCACCATCACTGCCTGTTGATGGACTTTGGGAAAGTCAATGCTACGGGAGTAAACCCCAACAAGAAAATCTGGGAAGATGGCGCTCATGAGCAGGGTAAATGCAACCACTCTAGGAAAAGGGCAAATTTCCGAACTAGAAACCAAGACCTTCCGAAAAGATTGGGTGTGGGTCAGCACCTTCACCCGGAAAAATAATAAATCGCTACAGAAGCATCAAACAATTACCCAAGAAACTCCAGTCCTGGGTGACTGAGGAAGGGCCTGTTCCTGCAGGAAGTATGACGTGCTGGGGCCAAAGCCAAAATGGAAATTTTAGTGCCAACAGCCCTTCTGTCAACCAGGACAATTATCACCATCGGTACATGGAATATCAAGATCATGTACGAGGCAGGAAAGCAGCAGCAAGTGTAGTAGAGAATGCTTGATACAAATTACATGCCTTGGATTAAGTCAGACAAGATGGCTACAGCTGGAAAACAAGCTGGACTTCAGGAGATTCTTGGTCTATACTCAGGAACTGAAGATGAAAATGCAGCACACAGAAGGCGTAGCAATCATGCTTTCAGATACAAAACAGAAGGCACTTACTGGATGGGGAGTGCATAGGCCGAGAATAATAACGGCTAGCTTCAGGACCAAAAAGAACATCAAATTGATTGTGACCCAATGCTACGCACCCACCAATGATCATGATGAAGAATCCAAAGACCAGTTCTACAACAGGTTACAAGCAGTCCTGGACACACTTAAGGATAAAGACATGAACATCCTTATGGGAGATTTCAACGCAAAGGTTGGATCAGACAACAGAGGTTACGAAGCATGCTCTCGGAGAGATGAATGAGAACTGAGAGAAACTAGCGGACCTCTATGGACTCAACAACCTCATCATTGGTGGCAGCAGCTTCGCTCACAAGAGAATACACAAAGCCACTTAGGTATCGCCCGACCACGTCACTGAAAATTAGATTGATCACATCTGTATTTCTAAGAAGTTCATATGATCTCTGCAGGACGTGCGAGTGAAAAGAGGAGCAGATGCTGCAACAGAACATCATCAGTTGACTGCAAAACTAAAACTTAAGTTAAAGAGAACTGACAAGCAATCAGCAGGCAGGGTTAAGTACAACCTAAATATACTGAAAAACCAACAAACCCATGCAGCATACACAATGACCCTGAAAAACAGATTCCAAGTACTGCAAGAGCTGATTACTGATGACACTGATGCACATGAACTTTGGCAAGTAACAAGAGATGCCT
>CAJDSM010001345.1:0-14785 GCA_903981925.1 Ostrea lurida
TTTTTCATCGTCAACTTCCCATATCTATGTAACAAACCTTTATTATCACCTACACATGGCGTTTTATGTGTCTCAACAGATTCGATATTCAAGAGCATGCTCTCCATATGATCAATTTGAAACAGGGACCTTTTCCTGTTAAATAAATTGATGGTTCAGGGATTTCAATAGTCTCGTTTAAGGTAATCGTCTCGCAAATTCTAAGATCCTTTTTGACCTAATTTGTAAATACATGTGCAGGCTACCATTGGGTTGAATTCTGGCTGACGTATTCCATACGAATTGTTAGGCCTTTCTTTTCATACCGATCTAACTACGGATTACTTAGTTCATCTGATCATACGGATCAAGGTGGGTTCGACATGCTCACTTATCCTAGACATTCGATCCCATCTTTCAATTTATGAATTCTTTACAAGATTCACCACGGTTCGTTACCTTTGCATATAAATTGGCAAAGTTAACAATGTGTTAAACGTAATCATAATTCCAAAAAAATCCTCAAACATAGAAAGTCGAGTGTAGGGCATCACGGACCTCCGACAAAAACGAAGGCAGGATCAGGTGCCATGGAGGAGTAAGCATCCTCTGCTGACTGGTTACACCCACCCTTAGTCGCAACAAAGTAGACGGGAATACACGTCGTCAAATCTAGTACGGAAAATCGGATATATGAAAAGGGATAGAAACAATTAGTCCATATAAGACTTAATTGTGATAACATGTAATATAGAGCGAGCCGAAGAGATTTGCGAATGAAGAATTTTAAAGATTCGTTATAACTCTGGACTCAAGCTTTTTTGTCAGTAGTTTTGGGCCTCGGCTTTAAATAGTCTATCATCACGCATGCATGTCTCTTGCGATCTGAACAGACTGGGAGACACATACGACACCATAAGCAGGTGATAGCGGAAATTCTAACATAGAAAAGAGAAGGTGTTGACGATTGCAAGTTAAGTCATCACCTTATCTATAATGGTAGTTGTCAGTCTGTCATAATCAATATTATGTAAGAATATCCAAATATGAATCAGATTAGTCAGATATTGTGGTGTCCTTAATTTCGAGTTCGTCGGGATATTATCAAAGACTGAATGAATTATGATTGTTAATTGATAAGACATCATAATACACATATATCTATATGTTTAAATAACACCAATTTGTATCTACAATAATTCATGGAATCTATTCACACTACAGGTAATGAAAGTCTAAGGCATTAAAACATTAAAATGGTGCGTTTCTTGTGCGATAGAAGAATTTCGAGTTATTGTCAGAGCACCGTAACGTTTTATTCCCAATTTACACACTGTAGCCACGTGGTTTCGAAGAAGATAATACATGTACATTTATTCATAGTACGAGTTCTCAGATGCGGTATTTGTGCTACTGATGAGTCACGCCGACACAAGAAAGAAGTTGGGGCAAAGGCGTTAGAGCAATGCATATGAAATTTCTCCTAATTTTCGTGAGGACTTGGTAAAAATATTTACTGGATCCAGCAATGTATCTTTCTATGTAAAGGATTTAGTGAAGTTCAGAAATTCAGTATGGGCACGGTAACACATATTCATTCGCCACACTGACAGAAATAGTGAATAATTTCAATAGGGTCATAAACGCCATTTGAACTGAACATTTTCAAATTTTATTTTCCAATTTCTAGTGTTTACAATGCTTAATTAAGGTATTTCTAAAGGCCAGCAAACATTTGAATGCCAGTTGTTTAGTTGCAAGTGGGATACAGTACTCACAATTCTTTGGTATGTAAGCAAGGCTCGTGCCATGCCTTTGTTTACACATTCATTGCTTAATAGAAAATATCAGGTTTTAAGTTAACTCCATACTCGCATTTATATCTAGTAAACGTATAGAAAGTGTTTAATTCCTCACCATTCATTAGAGTTGAAATTAATAAATTACATGTACACTGATTTTGACTACGGATTACTCCGAATACCTGAAGAAGACAATATGCTCCCAGATGGTGTGACCGGTCGACGGGGGATGCTTACTCCTTCCAGACAACCGATCCCACCTCCCAACTCTTGTTTTGTATTCTGTTTGAGACTTGCTAGATTGATCATAAAGGTCATCACACTTTTTAAGATGCGAGGAGACAAGCATAAATGGCAGTTTTCTTTGAACAGCATTATCATTATTTCACAGAAACTGATTTATAAGGAGAAAATAGTATTCATAACGATTTCGTGAAACTGAAACAAAATATCTGTAAAAATTAAATATAAGATATATATTGCATGATACAATTGTCCTTGGATTCAATTTTTTGAAACACATTATATATAATTTACACTTTTTAATTTTTTTGTTTAACAGAATTTTTTTACAATAGTCATCAGAAAAGATTCCAACAAAATTCATTATCCTATCATACCTTTAAAAAACAAAAAACAAAAAATCATTGATTTTTCAAAATCTGATGACATCGCAGGGGGGTTGGGGTGGAATTACTTTAAAACAAAGTGAAAAGTGACAAACACCAAAAATTGTTAACTTGTACTATTGGTTGGTTGGTTATATATTGTTTGACGTCCCTCTCGAGATTATTTCACTCAAATGGAGACGTCACAATTTGCCGGCGAAGGGCTGCAAAATTTAGGCCTATGCTCGGCACTCAAGGCCTTTGAGCAGGGAGGGATCTTTATCGTGCCATACCTGCTAATACACGAGACCTCGGTTTTTGCGGTCTCATTCGAAGGACCGCCCCATTTCGTCGCCTCTAACGACAAGCAAGGGGTGCTGAGGACCTATTCTAACCCTGGCCTCCACGGACATGAAAAATTCTGCTTTTAACGAAACTTTTACCAATATATCTTACGTATGTATATAAAAACAAGCCTTGTTTATGTAACAAAGACTTGTGAGCTCTGTATCTCTTGTAACTAAAACACTTACATTGAAATTTTGCTGACTATTAGAAATACCTTCATCATTAAAAATGAAATTTTAAAAAAATTATCTGAAGGTATGCCAATGCCCCTTTAAGACTAAGGCATGATTTTGAAGATTCTTATCTTTTGAAGGGGCAATGGAAGTATAAGTATAATTACCAAACGTGGAATTAATGCCAAATTCGTTTAAAATACAGTTGTAATAATACGCCTTACAAAGACAATGTTGTAACAAGCTTTGCCAGCTGGAACTAAAACATATTCCTTGTGTAACCTATCTAATTCTTTTGATTAAACACAGAAGGATCTTTAGATGTTAAGCAATTTTCTTTTGATATGTCTAATGCGTGATTTTAAATATTCCACTTATATTTATCCATTCTGAAGTTGGGGTTTTTTCCCATATTTTACTCATTGTCTGGAATAACCTTCGACAACATTCATAAATAGAGGTGAAGTTCTATCGCCAATTGCAAGATCAAATTAAAGTTCTCTGAATTTAAGACCTTTTAAAGAAGTGATTCCAGATCTTCATTTTCGACTATATCAACATCACTAGTAATGACCCGGGGTAATGACGTGTCCAGTTGGACTAGTCTATAGTTGGACTGGTCTATAGTTGGACTAGTCTATAGTTGACACGTAGATGGATTTTGTATTAATGATGTATGTCTAGGTACTGTAAAGTTTGCAATTAAAAGGATAGAAGTATATTTATAAGGAATACAAGGTGTAAACGTGAACTTGAAATATACAGGAATAGAAGGCTGAACTTTTTTCTATGACGATGAATAAGCAACTTATGTTGATGGTATATTTTTCTTTGTTAGTGAATTTAAGTCTTAGGAACTGGCTACATAAAACGGAAGAACCCACGGTGGTTTAAATATCCTGTGATGGGCAACATCCGTAATAATAGAATTTAGTGTATATTCTGGAGTTGAAAAATCCTAGTAAGGACTAGCTTTGGCGTCTTCAAATAAGGGATTCAAACAGAGTAAAATTTTGTGCGAATGTGATGTGGACCTAATTGTTGTTGACATTAAATGTAAATGTAACAATGTGTACATATGGACGATGTCTATGTGGAAAATTCCCATCATCCTAGTGGATCAGTCAAGCTTCCTACATTGTGTCTGTTGTCGTTGCACTCATGGTAAACGATTTAAGACTTGATTGGATCTTCAAGAATTTGATTGGCAAAGTGTTTTTACCCTGTTGTCAAAAATACCATAGAGGAATATCTCAGATAAATTTAAAGGATATTATTCTACATTTCTATGATGTACATATAGGATCTCCCATGGTTTGATATGATGATTATCCAACGATTTGTGTGTTTCTATTCCCGAGGCCTTGGCGAGGGGATAGAAACACACAACGAGTTGTTATAATCATCATATCAAACCATGGGATATTCTTTTTCTCACATATTTTTATACAGACATAAGCCTAATGATAAAGGATTTCAAATTTCTCTTTTGTTTACCTAGAGGCCGAATTACCTAGTACGCACGTTAAACATATTACGGCACTACAAATAGTTCGTTGGAGAATTTAAAAAAAAATAATAAGTATTTGACAGTCGCAATGTTTAATCATAAATGAGAGAAAAAATACATTTGAGACTATTACAATGAAATTGTGTGAAAAATATTTAGTCATCCAGTGATGACGATATAAGATGACGCCAATGATTTTTTCTCTCTCTCCATTTCTTGTCGCGAGTAGAAATGGAGTATCTGTTTTTACATCGCCACTGACAGAATGTTTGTTTCCTGTGTTCATGGAAGGTCGTGGAGCTTCATTGTGAATTGTGTTTGGGTTTCTTTACATTGTATTCGTGATGGAATCTTTATGTCTCAGAGCAGAAGATGCTAGATGTGGGATTCGGTGCGTGCATGATGGATGGAGTTTGATCACGTTGATAATCCATTAGGCCTAAATCAAAGGAATTTAACTGTGACAACGGATATTTTGTCTGTGTCGTAATGTGGTCTATCGGATTTTCTAACACTCGGAGAGATTTAACAGAGTACAGTCGTTCAGTTTCAGACGGAACGGGGGTAGAAAAAATGCAAAATGACAGGCTTTTAGATCTTAACTAATTCATAACAATCATATATAATGATTGTTTTCAATGTATCAGTTTTACTTCCATCCAATATTTTTATAATATCAATTGATTGGGAATTCTGTCGTTCTGATTTCGTCATGCGGCGTAGGAATACATACTATGTGATATCAACTGAATAAAGGGGTAAATATGTGATAAATATTGTTATTTAATATCGTATGCTCACAGGGTCGGTGATGTCATTTAATAGTACATGTACATGTATTTTGAAGAGATTAAGTTGTTAAACTTCGTGTACAATTTTTCACATCCATTGTATACGGATTCCATGTTTTCTCATAGAAGTACTTTACTCTCGGGACGCCATTACATTTGATGTTGATCATGGACTAAGTGTCACTTTTGAGATCAACTCAATAACCTTGTGTGCACGTCGTAAACAAAACACAATCCCTATGTTTAAGCTGGGAAGGCCTCTATAGAACAACGGAACTTTTTAGCTGTTTGTGGGGTTCGTATGTCAATGTTTCTTTGAAGGTGATTGAACATTTAACTCATTGCGTGTTTTTCTAGTTAAGCTACGTAAACTTTAGAAATAGGATTTCCTTAATAATTGCTCATTATGCACCTTTGCAAATTCTTTTGAATGCAAACAGATTAAAGAATGGATTAGAATATTTTTGTATTATTTCATTACATTTAATGCATATCCCTTTAAGACTTTGTTTAACTTTTATCAAGCAATCAAAATATCCAGATTGATAATAGATATTAAACAGTCAATCTATTCAGAATATGGATGACATCTTTGGACTTTGGTAAGTCTGAAAATAAATTTTGCATCTATACTTTTGAATATACTTTATGTTTTATGCTGATGATATGAAATAGACAGGGGATGCTGATTTCTCTGTTCAGTATATATTCCACCACTTCCGATAAATGTACAGTAGTTTCACTGTAACACTGTCATTTTCACCAGTAAAAATACCAAATGCATTTTTACACGTATAAATTACAATATTTTAGTGCATTAGATAGATTTTCAACTTTTTTTTTCATTAAAGGATTTCTATATACATGTATGTGATCTTTACGTTTAGACCACAAGAAATATAGAAAAACATAGGAAGTTATGTGTAGTAATTTTAGAGCGTACCTTCAGTCTGGTTGTCACGCTGGAAAATTTCCGTAATGAATGCCTTCTTTGCAGACTGTGACATTTTGGATAAGATTCTGTTGTTATATCACACTAACTTTTTCAGTACATCATTACCAAAATTATGACAAATCCATTTCGTGGAAAAGCGACACATTCCGTAGATACGAAAACACACAAATGCAAAATATCCCCAAAAATCGTGTTTATTCTGCTCTCAGCTCCTGGGAAAATCTTATTGGATTCATACAATATTATCTTAGTCGACACCGTAGATATACCTTTTCTAATAGCAACTGGATCATTGTTTTTAGTCTTATTAGTCCAGGTGGGTGTTCACTTGAAATTTTATCAGTCATGACATCTCAGTAAGTACAAAAAAACAAATCAGATTAAAAGTTCTTAATTCATAATCCAACCTAATTCTATCAATGTCGTAGAGAATAATCTATTGGCGGTTTAATGTATATTTCGATTAGTATAATTGCATGCTTGTTGATCATATGTACTCTAAAGCATTATCGAGTATTTTCGAGTAATTAATTTCAATTCTTGGCCTTCGATATCATTACTAATAGAAGTACGGTAGCCATTTCTTCAGGAATGAAATCAGATGAGTAGACTGTGCGCGTATGAATCACCAGAAGTAGATGTAAAACGGCCTATTTCAATGACACGATTTCCAACAGAGATGAAAGCCGAATGCATTTCGTAAATTCTATGGTCGTTATAATGATTTAGTTTACCAGTATGACCTATCATTGAGTCAAATGCTGTCTGATGTGTTTCATAGCCATAGTTAAGCCGTTGTTCACACACTGATTTGACTACGGACTGTTCCGTTTACCTGATCAAGACTATGGGCTCACGGCGGGTGTGACCGGTCAACAGGGGATGCTTACTCCTCCTAGGCACCTGATCCCACCTCTGGTTCGTCCAGGGGTCCGTGATTGCCCAACTCTTGTTTTTGTATTATATTTAGGACTTACGAGATTGATCACTGTTCGTTATCTTTGCCTTTACATGGATATATATATATTTTTGAAAATGCATTAGGATATAGGCATGACCTACAGCGCCCTTACCCAGCATACTTTTCATGAATTCAAACCTCGAACGCCACAAGTATCCGGGCGTGACACTTCACGCACTCTTGATCACTTTTTAAAAAATGAAATTTATTCCTTAATTATCTTCTAATGCACGTTGCGATTTTCCCACCCGAACATTTACCAGATACTCTCTATGAATTAAGATTTGGTATATTTTGAATATTACATGTAATCATTTTTTGTTTGATTTCAGAATGTCGGATGACCGTACCAAACTGGTTTTCAAACGATGTCATTTTAATACATAAAAGCACGTTTTGTGGAAGTTAATCAATCACATGAAAGACAAGACTACAATACATCCACAAAAACTTTGCATTTTTGTGTCTTTCCAAATTAGGAATTTATCTGAACGTGTATTTCGACATATATATAAGGATATATGTATATGATAATTTATCATTGCTACAGTGCACGTGACACCGTAACATTGTCATCCTATTCTTTGGGTCATGTTACTGTACGGATCAAGTCACTTAAATATAATTCACACAAAGTTGAGCATAATTGTATCTTAAATTATGACTTGTACCCCCCCCCCCCAAAAAAAAAACCCAACAAAAACAATAATAAAAAAAACATGCGTGACACACCTAATTATTTATGTTGAAAACAAGAAGATGCTTACCATTTTTTCTTTATTGATAATAATTGTTCTAATGCAAGACATGTCATGTTTGACAGTTTATTTGCTTTAAACGAGTTATCTTTTATAGACAAATACTTACGTTGGGGACATGAAAACTTGCGTCATGATGTTAACTGCAAATTTTTTTCTTTTGTTCAAAACTATATATGTAAAAATGTATGTCAAATAAATTTACTTGATTTGTCAACTTTATAATTTAGTACGGATTATTACATATTCTCTATCGTATATTAATACAATTGTATTCAGATTATATTCAAGGTGAGAATCTCATAAGTTGTTAGAACTTGTGTTCAAACCTTTTGTATATGTTGTTATATACAATAAAATATGATCAAACCAATAAACATCTGTTTTTATGTGGAAGGATAAACAATATGAGAGAGAGAGAGAGAGCGAGAGAGAGAGAGAGAGAGAGAGAGAGAGAGAGAGAGAGAGAGAGAGAGAGAGAGAGATTAGTGTACTTACAGTGCGATGGTCTGAAACACTATTTAAAGTCCGATTTTGTGGATTAAAGTAACACGTTGTTGACGTCACATTATTGCGTCATTCGTAAAGTTGGTCCAAATCTGACCGACGAAATGAAACGAAAAGTGTTTTTTTTTTCATGGATAAACCGAAGAAGCGGGAGACGAATGACTCCATTCCAGAGCTTTTCAGATCTATCATGAGAGAAATGGATAATTGGACTTTATACTCTCTGAACAAGGTACAATATGTACATGTAAAGGCAAAGATAACGGAAAGCAAAGATAACGAACAGTGATCAATCTCATAAGTCCTAAATACTAATAGAATACAAAACAAGAGTTGGGCAATCACGGACCCCTGGGCACATCAGAGGTGGGATCAGGTGCCTAGAGGAGAAAGCCCCCTGCTGACCGGTCACACCCGCCGTGAGCCCAAAATCTTAATAAGATAAACGGAACAATCCGTAGTCAAATCAGTGTGTGAAAAAACGACTTAACAATGGCTATGAAACACATCAGACAGCATTTGACTCAATGGTAGATCAAAATGGTAAACTAAATTGTTATAACGACCATAGAATTACGAAATACTGCCTTTAACGTGACTGTTTGAAACCCTGCAACAACAACTTGTCTGTAAGTAACTTGCCCTCGATTCAAAACTTGATTATACGGAGAACAAGCTCTTGCTATCGAATAAGTCGGAAGACATACACACCATATGCAGGTGAATGATTGAATATTGCTACATAAATATGGGAAGTTGACGATGGAGAAGCTGAATCGACGTTCCGTTTGTCATAAAGTTGAGTAGTTAGTTTGCCGTTAATGTCAATGTTCAATAAAATATCCAAGTACGAAGCAGACATGGAAGACTCTGTGGTGTCTTTTATTTCTAGTTCGTTGGGATAACTGAATCGACATATGAATGGAAATCATTATTATTGATAGATAAAACGTCGTCAATATATCGAAATGTCGAATTAAAGGCCACAGCTAGAGATTTTCTTTTCATGTAGAAGCTTTTGAATGAATTCTGCTCATAAGAAAAAAAATAGGTCAGCTAATAAAGGAGCACAATCGTGCTCATTGCAATTCCAACAGACTGTTGGAAGACCTGACTGCCAAAAACTACAAAGATATTTTCAATGAGGAAACTCCAGCATTGATTTAATATCAACTTCAGAGTACTTGTGGTGTAAATCAAAGTGGAGTTTAACAAAATATTTTATTGAATGGCTGCTCACTAAAGTGTTGAAAAGTCACATGTTTTTATGTTGTTGATAAGATTTTCATAAATTTTAATCAAATTATATGTACTTTGAACCGTTTGTTCAAAGTACATGTATTTTCCCTCAAATAAATTTCATTGATTAATTTTAAGTGAAAAAAGTATCCCAAACAAAGTACTGGCTGTACAAAGTGGTTTTTCTTCTTAATACCACTGTATTCCTCCCTTGCACATAATCCATGCTATGCCAATTTTAAGTTCATTTTAAAACTTCTAATTTGCAAAGATTTTGAAAATTAATTCCAGAAAAAATCTTGTTTCCTTTAGTAAATCTGGTACCACTTGAGTTTGATTCTAGTTCTCAAACTGCTTTCATCATTTCTGATGATCCTTTTTCTCTATCTATTCTCTTTCTAAAGGTATACCAGTTTTTATGTTCAAGGTCAAATATCACTGGAGTCATTTGACCTTGATACCAATTTGAAGACCCCAAAATCCTTTCATCATTTCTGAAGGTCCCATGTCTCTATCAGATCTGGTTCTAAAGATACACCTATTTTCTTTTCTAAGGTCAGAGGTCAAGGTCAATGAAGTCACTTAACCTTGATACCAGTTTATATATCCTGTTATCCACTTATCATTTCTGAAGATCCCATGTCTATCAATTCTCTAACTAAAATTATACCAGTTTGTACGTTCAAAGGTCAAGGTCACTGGAGTCACCTGACCTTGACACTAATTTGTAGGCCCCATCATCCTCTTATTATTTCTGAACATTCCATGTCTCTATTCAGTATTCATCATATTTATCAAGTTACAGGAGTTGAATTTTGGAATTAATTTCCCCCCATAGAGTTCTATGCTAAGCCCCACCTCCATTTGACCCCCCAGAATGTACCCTAACCCTCTTCAATCTGAAAACAAATCTACATACATTAGCCTATCATATCCTAGAATATCTAAGACTTTCATTAACAGGTTACGGAGAAAAGTGTCGGTCAGTTTTAGGTACGAGAAAGCGGCGGAAGTAGAAGCGGAGTAATTGTAAGAACTGAGCAAACACAAAACGTCTTCCAAACTTCGTTTGGAGACTTAATAATACTAGTATTTGTTGTGTAACTTTGTGGTTTCTCTCAGTCGAATTTATTATACCCCTGCAACACAGTTTGGGAGGGGTATATAGGAATCACTCTGTCTGTCTGTCTGGTGCAGATTCGTGTCCGGGCCATAACTTCTTTGTTCTTTGAGTAGGCATACCATATTTGGCACATAGGTGTATCACTATGAGACAATGTGTCGCGTTATTCTACCTCCTGTATGACTTGAAGGTCAAAATTATAAGTTTTTTATCACGCATTCGTGTCCGGGTCATAACTTCTTTGTTCTTTGCCATAGGCATTCCATATTTGGCACATGGATGCATCACCATAAGACGATGTGTCAAGTACTCTGTTTGTCTGCCTGTGCAGATTCGAGTGCAGGCCATAACTTCTTTGTTCTTAGACGTAGGCAATACTAGGCATACCATAACTAGCATATGGGTGTATCAATATGAGAGGTTGTGTTGCATATATCCATGACCTATATATGACCTTGACCTTTGACCTCAAGGTCAAAGGTATTCTCTAACTTGGATTATATTTGGCATGTGGGTGTCTCACCATGAGAGGATGTATCACCATGGGAGGATGTGTCACGTACTTTCATGACCTCTGTATAACCTTGACCTAATCTCAAGGTCAAACTTGTAGAGTTATTTTGAACATGGAATTCTGCCCGGGCCATATCTTCTTTGTTCAATCTATAGTGTCTCAGGTGAGCATAAAAATATGTGGGTGGCGTGGGGTATCCTTTGTATTGAGTTTTACTCACAGCATTTCTAGTTACTTGATGAGTTTAAAGGCTGATTTTCCATGTACGGTAGTATAATCTTCCTGCTGTTTAAATAAGAACGTGAGCATATCATGACGTAATGCTATACAAAAGAGAACAATGAACCTAATGTTGAGGAAGATTTATAGCATGAAATGTAAGATCAAACTTTTAGTTCTCTGCCTCAGTCNACCTAATGTTGAGGAAGATTTATAGCATGAACTTTTAGTTCTCTGCCTCAGTAATGCTCTGTCCTGGGAAATCATCCGAGGCAGCTTTACAATAAGCCTCATCAGATACAAGAGCTGGATCCCTCACAATAGAGTACAGTTCGGTTTCATATCCATAATGAACATATGCGTAGGGGAAGAATCGCAAGTCTATTGTGCTGGAGGCTGTTGAATTGGACTTCAGGTACATGTAACTTCTCCCAGAGTATGGAACAACTTCTAATACAGAGCACTTGTACAGACGCGTGTCCTCGGTTAGGTTTTTGAATACAGTATCGTCAGGTACATATGTTGTTCGAAAATTAGAATACGAATTTCGGTTTGAATATAGCTTGACATGTCGTACATATTTGACTGCGATGAACGGATTGTTGTAATCGCCTGCAATGTAGAAAAGACACATAGTATACAGAGTAGGTACCACATGGCTTACATACACGCGTTTAATCAAGTCTTTTAAAAAATGAATCTGCTAAGATGCATACTTTAACTTCAAAAGTAACTACATTTATGACACTAATTGCAAGTGCTATTTTGTAAGATAAATGTGTGCATTATAAATGTACACCATCAGCTTCATACCCTTGACAACAGCAGAAAATTGAAGTCTTGCAAATATGTAGGGATTTGTCGGCCCGAAATACTTCCACCTTGAACGCGAGCCGTCTTGGATTGGTAAAGATTGTGAGTATTTTTCATAACCATTTACCACACGTACTATTTCCCTAAAATAAATAATACATGATTATGAAAAAGTAGGAAAATAAATATGTTAAGAACAGAATTATATTTTTTCTGATTGATTTAATATTTATTGTTTTACGTCCTACTCGAGAATATTTCACTCATATGAAGACGTCACCATTGCCCTGAAGGGCTCCAAAATTTAGGCCTATAGATGCTCGGCACTCAGGGCCTATGAGCGGGGAGGGATCTTTTTCGTGCCACACCTGCTGTGACACGGGACCTCGGTCTTTCCGGTCTCATCCGAATGACCTCTTACGACACGCAACGGGATGCTGGGGACCTATTCTAACCCGGCCCCCTACGGGGTTTTTTTTTGCGATTGATTGATGGATTATTTATTGTTTTACGTCCTACTCGAGAATATTTCACTCATATGAAGACGTTACCATTGCCCTGAAGGGCTCCAAACTTTAGGCCTATAGATGCTCGGCACTCAGGGCCTTTGAGCAGGGAGGGATCTTTATCGTGCCACTCCTACTGGGACACGGGGCCTCGGTTTTTCATTCAGTCGCCTCTTACGACACGCACGGGGATGCTGAGGACCTATTCTAACCCGGACCCCAACAGGTCTTTTTGGAATTGATGGGAAATATGAAATGCTATAAACAAGATATGTTTTTCGCAATCTTTCTCTTCGGGTAAAATAAAATCATTCCACCGTAGCCTATATCAAAATGTACTCCATCATCAGATTTTCTTAACAATGTGTTACTGGTTTTTACACATAGAAGTAGAAAACACACGTGCCTATCTTTAAATTAAATATATACCTACCACTGCAGTTTCTTTTCAAGCTTCGGAGTTCTAGTACTTTTGATACCAATAGCCGTGCCTGTATAAAATTTACTGGCACCAGATTTAAAGTTCGTGGTTGGGGAAAGGTACAGGAACTCAGAATTAGAAGACACTTTGTATTCAACTCTTCTGTCCTTCCTATTGTTTCCAAAATCAACTGTAGTTTTGCAATTGGAGCTGTATAAATTCACATAGATGGCCTTGTTTTCTACCTCACTCGACTTAAGCTTCCGTCGGGATTTCAAAGTTGAAGTATATGGGGAAAAACTTTTCTCTTCAACAAGCCAATCGGCATCATCGTCTAACAAATAGAAAAACATTCAACATGTCATAGTTTTTATTAAGGAAGAAAGAAAAACCATCAAAAGTAAGATTCTCAATGCAAGAACAAGATCAGAAACAAACAGACTCCAGAGTGAATACAAACTGAAACACGGAGAGGGTAAAAGAAAGTGAAAGATGATAGAAAAGAGTGTCATAGATGACTTTAGGCAACTGAAGCAGAAAAGCGAAGAAAAAGACATGAGCGGAAGTATATCAATGTTCACAAGATACTGTCAGGAAAACGATCAAGCACCTGAAAAACCAATCACAAGACAATGACGCGGAAATGTCCTAGAACATCAGCAGAGGAACAAAAGTTTTAGATGGAAAGAACATTTTGAGCAACTCCTAAACAGATACAACGCATCAACCGAGACAGCAAACATACCTCCAGCAGATCATGAACCTCCACTTAAAATGAATACACCAAGTAAAGATGAAATAAGAAAGGCCATACAATCCTTAAACAACGGCAAATCATCAGGTCCAGATGGAATACCAGCAGAGGCAATGAAATACGCCCTACAGACAACTGTAAACACATTCCATCGACTCTTTGAAAGAATTTGGCAAGAAGAAAGCATACCCGAAGAATGGAAAGAGGGCTATATCATCAAGCTGCCAAAAAAGGGAGACCTAAGCCAATGTAAGAACTACCGAGGAATAATGTTACTGTCAACAACAGGAAAAGTATTCAACAAAGTAATTTTTAGAGAGAATGAAAACATCAGTACACAAACTTCTGAGAGACAATCAAGCTGGTTTTAGAACAGACAGATGATGTACAGACCAGATAGCAACACTCAGTCGGCAATGTCAGGCATCTGCTGTTTCAAGGAGGGTCCACCTGGACTTATACTTTCTTCTGCGTTTTGGTGATTTCTCTTCATGGTCCAGTCCATTAGCTAGTAGGACATAGGGAATGGACGATAATACACATCCCTGCGCGAACTCCTGTCTGGACTTGGAAAACTTTCAGTTGTCATCACCTCCATGCGTAGAACTCATGCCAAGTCATGACCTTGGTGTGTGTTGTTTGATTGATAAGCTACATCTTTCTCCGGTATGCCGGTTAGTGTCTCCATGATGCTTTCATAGTGATCGTTTCCTCCACACTATCAAAGGCTTCTCAAATCGATGACGTTGATGTACAGGTTGGCGAGATTCCATTCCCAGTGATTTGTTCTATTGATAATACTGG
>CAJDSM010001346.1:8811-18890 GCA_903981925.1 Ostrea lurida
AACAACCTGGGCGATCTCTAAGATCAGAAAACAAGCAGGCACTGGTAAGAACAAATTTTTGTATGGCAACAGACGATTAGATGTCGCTGCAGCATCCCTCTGGAACTGTTTACCATCACATCTTCATTCTTGTCCATCAGTGCACACATTTAAAAAGCATCTTAAAACTCATCTTCTTAAGAAGGCTTTCGGTTTATAGATTTTCAAGTTTTATACTTGTTGAGCAATATATTTCAGAGCTTGCGTTTTTGTAATTACATTTGATATGTTTCAGTTTTATCATCGTATTAATTCTTAAGCCTTTCAACATGATTTCCCTTTTGTGAGGTGGAATCAAATAAAATATAGACAGTCACAGGTAAGTTAAGGGAGCTCTGCATTTTGTTTAATGGTTATTGTTTTACAAGATGCTATACATTACAAAAGCATGGGAACTTTATACAGGTGGGTTTTGTCAGATATGTATACATATATGTGATGTTTTTGAATCAGTTGAAAGTTCTTCATAGTAAGATAAGCATGTCTTCCTCTTATGGAGAAAAGCGTTTTTAACTTGGTCAAATTAAAGGAAACTGACATAATGACCCGCAAAATACAATGGTATATTAAAGTGACCCTCTTGTAGGACCTGAAATGAAAATATGTAAACACAAAATAATGACAAACTTCGACACTGAGAATGGTTTCATTTTCCGGGACTTTCTGATTGAGGAATTTAGCAGATGGCTTAGGGTCAGGATATTTTGAAAAATATGAGGGCGCTTTCTTAAACTTTGATTAAACTCCTCCATGGCACCTGGTCCTGCCTTCGCTTTTATCGAAGGTCCATGTTGCCCTACACTCGATTTTGTAAGTGTTTTTCTGGACTATGATTACGTTTGAAACATTGTTACTTCGCCATTTTATATACCTTTCCATAAAGAGGAATTAAACAAGTTACTGAAGAAAGGGCTATCAAAGAAAACGAGGAAAGACAAGGTGGGCTATGCCATTGTTTGAAATTTGGTAGCAAAACAGGAAAAAAAATATTGAGCCATAGTTCAGTTGGATTTACATAACAAGAAGATAGTTTGAAAATGAATGATTATTCATGGAAATGTTACAGAAAGTGACGCAAAATGCAAAGGAAGAGAAAAAAGTGAAAAGTACCAGAGATTGGAAATACCACTAGTGAAATTAAAATAAAATCCGGCAATGTTTCTTTAAGGGTCAAGTTTTGAAGATATGTAAATCAAAAGTTGCATTTCATGTTGTTGTTGTTTTCCCCCTTGGGCACACTCCAATCTTTACCTGGCACTGTCCATTCTGTTTGTTGTTTTAACTGTTCCTTTTAATTAATAAAAAAGTCCATTCCTGAAAGAATGGACATTTCTTTAAGAAGAATACACGCTTACAGGTAACTTAATGGACAGAACAATAACCTAACGAATGGACAATTCAAACAAAAGGTTTACGTCAAAATCATGTTTTAAATGGAAAGAAGGACTCTGAGGATTTCCACGTTTGTCCGAAAAGGAAATACCAGGTATGTGTACCAGGTCCGATTTGCAAAATCATACACACATGAGCAATTCATTGAAGGAAAGTTTGAAATCTTCATCAACAATAATTGCACTGGTCTTCTATGTGCAAAACGTCAAAGTAAAGAAATATCTGTGAGGGGTTTGTTATGCTGACATACGAATCAAATCCTAGTACTGAAAATGTAAATTGGGGGGCAGGAGTTGTAGGTATGTATGCCCATATATATCAGGGTGACTCTTGCAGCGTGATTTGGTTATTGGCTTTTGCTCAACATGAAAAAGATGATGTCTGTGGAGTGCGTGATTGGTGTAGTTTGGTTCATGATGCTCTTCCAACTGATGAATGGATTGATTATGATGATGTTGATGAAAACGAAGAGTATCTAGTCACACAGGAGGAGCACATATTTAAAATCGATGAATTACACAGTAGTGATGTTGAAATATGTTTAAATTGTACATGTACTAGCAATGCATATTATCACAAAAATAGTAACGATCACTATTGCTATTCAATAAGTTTTAGTTAACAAGGGTTTTTTTGTTTTGAGAATGAATTCATGATTCTAATCTGTTTAACTTGTTTGTTGCTGTGTTTTATGTTTTTTAATGTTTTGTCAAGACGTTAATTTGCTTTTGAAATCTAAAAATCTTATTGATTCAGTACAATCTGCAACAGTCAAAAACTTAACATTTAAAGTTATTATGAAATTGAAGAGAAAAACATAGATTTCAACGATTGATTTAAATTAATTTTATTGGTAAATGGTGTTTTTATAATATTGTGACGTTAATGAGAATATTCATGGTGTCTCCATATGACAGTAACAATAAAACAATGGGGTCAATTTGTATCCCATTATTTTCCTATTTATACGTAGCTGTGAATTTGTTTATTATAATTAGGGATGCTAAATGTTTAACAATAATAATTTTTCAAGTTTAAAGTTTTATAAAAATCAGAAACACATCTACACATAATACTGATGTTATGTTGATCAAACGTCAAAATTACTCACAATACATGGCAACTTTGCTATTTCATATCACAATAAGTGCACGTGAAACTTGGATATGATGATTATGGATAGTAAGTACACTCTTTAGACAGTATTAGGACACAGAAGTACCAATTTCTGAAAATAGGCCATATTAGACCTTCAGAATAGTGTATCTTCAGAAAGTACTACAGTTGTCCATATTGACCATGGATATCCGTTGCCTTTGAAATTGACTTCTTTTTTGTTATATGTACAGTGTTTTACAAAGATATTGGTCAGCAAAAATCTACATTGGACGATTTTCATTAAAAAATTGCAACAAGAATGCAGTTTTATTGTTGTAGTGAAAAATTTCGTATTCTAACCTTTATTGACCACGCTTCCCTTCCGAGAACTACAATTTGCATAGTTAAGTGAATAATATAATTGATTTTACCAGCTGTACCTGTGTACTTACCCCCATTAGATCACGAAAGTATCCGTTGTAAAATCAGATCGCACAACACAGCAGCTGTAATCGTTGTTAGCTGTGTACTTGTGTAGAAAATAAATAAAAAATTACAACTCCTCAATATGCAGTATATCATAATCTGACACAATGAAGTAGCTGTTTATATTTTCACTGTGCTAGTAGCAATGTCTATAAATTGTATTGTATGATTCCTGCACGGAATTTGTTCAAATTGCATATGGTGCTTGCTTTTGTACAAATATACTTTTCTGTGTTTCGTACTTCCGATCACAACTACCAGTAGGAAGATGTGGCGGATTTTCATGTGCTGTTTCTTTGCAGACATTTGTGTATTCAATGCAAGAGGTAAATGTCGAAAAATTATATCATTCATCGGGATAATAAGTTTATAGAAATCTTTTTCTATCCAGAATTCTTTATTTATTTGCTTATTTGGCTTTCACTCTTTGTGATGTCGGAATTTTCAAACCAGACAGTGCTCTGAGGTTTGTCCAATCCAAGGTATAAATGTTATAGAACAATGGGGCCAGTAAGCATCTACGCATGGTATGCCCATTTGTTAACCAATCTGACGGCACGGACACCGGTCATTTGATGATTTGAGGCGCATACATGAGGACGTTTTTCCAAACAAGGGTATTGCTTAGCAAACAAAACCAACCTTTGTTTCCATGTAGCTCCATCTCATATCATTACCGAGGGTTTTATTTCTCCAATTTTTAATACGCACATTTGCCTCAAGTACAATAACAACCATCTTAAGATTCTTTTGCGTTGGTAATTTATTGAATTTTACAATCACAGCTATCATCTTATTGTAGATTTGTGGTGGCAGCTATCGTTTTCTATTTAGTGGTACATGTGTAGCAGTTATCGTAATATAATTTTGAGGTAGCCGCTACCTTAATAAGATTTTGCAATAGCTGTCTTCTTGTAGTTTTGCGGTGAGCAGTTATTTTGGTGAATTTTTACTGTAGCAGTGAATATTTGGAGTAGCAGTTATTTTAGGGACGTGATGCTGTAGCAGTTACCTTAGTGAATTTTTACGACAACGGTGAATCTAGTGAGGTTACCAAGGGCATGAATTTAACAACTTTGATAGATAATATATGCGAAGTTTGGCCCCATCCTTGAGTCAGGAAATCTACCCCGGGGATTATATTTACAACTCGAAATCATAAAATTAAGACTTTTAGCAGATATTTTCTTGTGCTACATCACTATGCATTTAGTTTTTCTTGCAGAGGCTATTATGTGATTGCATAGACGAATAGTTTTGAACAATAGTTAATGTATGACAGTTTCTAACCTGTCCCTAAGACCCAAGTTATGCATCTCTTGTCCCAAATATGCGTTATATTGAAAGTATATTGGTACCTCAACGGGCGTAGACCAGTGGCAATAGGTGAACTTACCTGATTGACTCTGGTGACCTAAATAGCAAAACATGAAACGTGTTATCTTCATAAATCGTGCATCACCAGTCGCGGTAATTCATACAGAGCAATCCCCTAGCAGGCGATTTTACAGGAGAGATCGAGCAATGATAAAATGTGACTATCAATGTTCAGGAGGTTAAATGCTAGCTGACCTGTTTTTGTATTCTAATTAGAAAAAATCATTCAAAAGCTTTTATATGATTAAAAAAATAAATCTCTAGCGGTGGCCTTTAATTCGACATTTTGTGATATCGATATAAAGATGTTTTATTTATTTGGGACTTACGGCATTAATCACTGTTCGTTATCTTTGCTTTTGCATCTATTTCATGTGTTAAAATCTACATATTTCCTGATCAAGACAATGGGCTTCTCCTATGCACCTGATCACCACTTTGGTGAGAAGGGGTCCATGTTTGTCCAACGCTTGTTTCTGAATTCAAATTCTATTTGGGACTTACGAGATTGATCACTGTTCATCATCTTTGCCTCTATATAGTAGATAAAACTTACTAAAAATAGGACATTTGAAAGAGCTTAAGTTCAAAATTGGTAAGAAACATTTGATAGAATTGTTAAGTTGTAATTATTAATTTGCCAAACGCTAAGCATTATTTTTGGAAGTGAAAATCACGTGTCATTAGGGTGTAACTCTTGTATGGTACCAATTTTGATGCACAGAATGCACTTTTTGACAAAGTATGTCTCTTCAGTGATGCTCAAACCAAAATGTTGGAAATCCGAAATATGCAATTAAAATTTTTAAAAACTGAACAATGTAGTGTCAAAGACTGGAGCCAAATACGTCAAAGGATCATAGGTATGCCTGAGGGAGACAATCCTTAATTTTGATATACTATAATACTATCTTAAATAAGGAGGTCTTGTGTCAGGGCAGGCGTTAGTACAATAATTAACCCTTACTGCGACAGCCGTGATCGCTAAACACATGTTTGAATTAATGATACTATTGTAAAGAAAAATACAAGAGGGTAGTTATATTGCCTCGCTATTGAGCTGGCTATTCTGGAGATATGGTAGAGTATCTCTCTTTATCATGTAAGTTAAGCAACGGTGAATATGGTAATCACCTAGATATTTGCTACAAACAGATGACAGGGATGGGATTATGATGTTTTGTGGACCTACTTCAGGTAGCTGTGCGAAGATCTCGGACTTTGTGTTCATTTCCTCTGGTGACAACGGAACCGTATATACTAGCATTTAAGTCGATTTTTGGGGAGTCAAAAATAAATACTGAAGTCTGTGTCCAACTTCCATGTATATGCAACTACTACTGTCATAATATTTTGTTGAAACGGAGCTAGCGATATTTAACGGAATGTGGTAGAATCTCTCTCTTAAGCACGATTAGCAACGGCGAGCATGGTCAGCACTATGATAGCTGACCGCTATACATAACACTTGAACATTAAGTAATGTCTTGATATGAGCCAAAATGCTCGAAGGAATTACAAAGAAAGAAACAATAACAAATACATTCAGTGACGAGTTTCAGGGAACCTGATACAAAAGCAGGTATAGTAAGTGAATAAGAATTTCAGATGATGAAGAAATTGAACCATTCACACTCTTTATTTTGATCGTTTTTCTCATTTTGAAAGGTTCTTACTCCTATTCAAAATGTGCGGCAAATGTTGCTCTTGGAAAATCAGTGTCGGTGAGTTCAACATACCATAACTTTCAGCCCACGAACGCTGTCAATGGATACCTCAACGACTTCATGCATACAACGTACCCAGCAGGAGAAGAAATACCGTGGCTCATGATAGACCTTGGGGGAACATTTATAATACACCAGATTGAACTCGTCAACAGAGCGGACTGCTGTGGTAACAATTATTTAGAATTGTTGAAGAATTCTTTGCCGTGTTGTAAAACAAAAATCACAAACTCATCAATTCCACAATCACGAACTATTTTCATACGAAAGCTTTGTCGTCCTAAATTTTTAATGAGTGCAATAGATAAAAAGAGTAACGAAACTTGTCTATTTTCCCCGCAGGTTTTAAATTCCATGACGCAGAAGTGACAGTAGGAAAGTCTTTGGACAATTTGATCTTTTGTGGCCATTTTTCCGGATCAGCAAGAAACGGAGAAAGAATAGCGATGTGGTGTCCCCCTCATACATTTGCTCGCTTCGTTAAAATCCAGATAGTTAAAGGAACACGGAATGTGTTGCATGTGGCGGAGATCTTCATTTGGGGAGTAGCTGAAGGAACTTCTCGATGCTCGTATAGCCACACACACACACACACACACACACACGCACGCACGCACTAGCGGGCCTAGCGCCCGCATTTGGAGTAGAAGTTTTTTCACTTAAATGTCCTTATGTTTCCTATTACAAACCTTGTAAAGTATATTAATATTTCCTACATAGTCAACCCAGTGGATCAATACTCTGACAGTAAATCAGAAAATTAAGACATTTTGAAAAAGAAAAAGCCACCGATACATTAAAATCAGTGTAATTAGCTTATAAACAATGCCGTAGATGTAATTGATTGCAGCGTGGTGATGTTAGATAAATAGCCTTTTCAATAACACTAACACAATGTGTTCTCATATCCATATTGTTTGAAATAAATGTGATGTAACAAGAGACTCAAGAGACAATAGTTGCACATAACATTTCACATAATAATCATACTTCTATATTTTTTATGTCATAGATTTTCTCCCGTCTACAAATTGTATGAACAACGTTGCACTTGGGAAACCCGTGACTGCGAGTACAACATATCTTAAATTCCGTCCCTCAAACGCTGTAAACGGACACCTCAATGACATCATGCATACAACGTACCCGACAGGAGAATACAGGCCATGGATCACAATAGACCTCGGAGACACATTTCTAGTACATCAAATTGAAATCTTTAACAGAGCGGATTCCTGCGGTAAGAATTTGTCAATTTTGATGCAGACTACATGATTGCACCATAGTTTAGAACTCACTGTAACAATAATTGGAAATGATTTGCCGCTAATGTTTATATGATTTATTAATGTTGATCATACTGAGAAAAGCCTGGGCGTGCCAAAGTCAAGGGTCTAAAGGTAACACGTATGTTAAATGGGGGAAATCTGCAAAAGTATAGGCATATACCTACTGAAAATTTTGTTAGCAACATGGGCAACGTCATCTTCTTTAACTATGGGTGCCCTCGTCTGTTTCCGTTTTGATTCGTAAGAAGCTCCACATTGTGTTCCGAGTAATCGAATTATTTTTTGGTTCAGTAGTTATTTGACTTTAAATGCAATTGTCAAAAATACGCGACTCTGAAGTGCAGTTTGTAATTCTAACAATAAATTTAATTGTAAATCAAATAATTATCATCGTGATAGGTTTATAAATCAATACATAGAGAACAGCAGTACGACTACACAGATGAACGACTTAACGAGTGATCATTTCTAAACACACAATATCAACCTGAAACACCATATACTTCAGTATTCCATCCAATCTTATCTTTACTTGGTGGTACCTGCATCATCTGTCGCCTCGATCATTTAGAAAAACAAAGAAAAAAATGTTGTTCTATAAACAGATAGCATTTCACAGAAAAATAGTTCCGGCTTTAAAAATGTTCAGGTAACCGAACAATCACCTAGATTTTTAAAAGGCGTTTAAATCATGAGAATCGGCGTTAGATTGCAGGGATGCAGGGTTATAACGAATCTCGTTTAAAGTCATCATTTCGCAAATTCTACGGTCGCTATAATGACCTTGTTTGCGATTACAAATTATCATTAAGTTATATGTTGACTGATTTGTTTCAGCCCATTTGTCATTTTCCTACTAGATTTGACTACGGGTAATCCCATTTACTTTATTTCGACTAAGGGCTCAGGGCGGGTGTGACCGGTCAGCGGGGGATGCTTACTCCTCCATGGCACCTGATCCTACCTTCGCTTTTGTCGGAGGTCCGTGTTGCCCTACACTCGATTTTTTATATGTTTTTTTGGATTATGATTACGTTTGACACAATGTTAACTTCGCCTTTTTGTATTGTACCATAAAATCAAATGAAAAAGTATGTAATTGAACACAAATTTTTAGATATTTAGATGTTAGTGGACGTTTTGAGCGAGGGATATTTCATGGATAATATTTCTATATCTAATTTAGCTATACTACTTAATTGAATATAATTTTATCTTGGGATACGACAATGAATGTTTTGTACTTTGTTTGGTCCATCAGTCACACCATAATTCATTTTTTCACTATCTAAAAAAAATATTTTGCTGTTGTCCTGTAAATCATTGTAAAATGACTGATTCCATGCAAATGATGAGTCAGTTTGATGAAGCGATGAAAACCAGTTTACAGTAGTAAATGACAAAAACTATGGCGGGTAGAGCATGTGAATCTAAGTTATTTAACATTACATCAAGTTTATTAAGGTTTTAATGTATGACAAAACAGTTAAGGTACATCTTCGAAGGAGTTTGCAAACTGAAAATGATTGTTAAATAGGATTGTAACCTTAATTACGTTTAATAAATTGTTACTTTGCCATTTTATATAGTTTTTCATGTCCCTGTCCATTTTAGGCTACAAGTTCCATGATGCAGATGTTAAAGTAGGGAGATCACCATCAAACCTACATCGTTGTGGACACTATGCAGGGTCAGCACGTAACGGAGAGAGGATAGTGATGACGTGTCCCTCACATTCCATCGCTCGTTTTGTCAAAATCCAAATCGTAAAAGGGACCCGTAATGTGTTACACTTAGCAGAGGTCATTGTTTGGGGGTTACGTCACACAGGGCAGCGCTAGAGGATGTCCAGAAAAACAAGAATGCATACCTTTTTTATCTGTTGGATAATCAATTACTCGTTCAACTCTTTGAACTATTTTGAGTGGAATCGTGCTTTGTTTATTTTAAACATTTATCTAATATATATTTTATCAACTCTAGGGTGGTGCTTGATGTTGAGACATACAGTGGGTACAGCCGGCCAACAGGGAATGTTTACTCCTTTTAGACACCATATCGCACCTCTGAAATGTCCACAGTACATGATTGCCCTAATCTTATTTTGTTGTGTTCTTTAAAGTAATTATGAGATTGATCACTATTTGAAAATTTTGGTTGATTACAAGAAAAACTAAAGCTAAGGACTACTTGGATCCTCAACACCGGATACAGACTTGATTATATAATTGGGGATGTTGTCCATCACAAACTCTTTGTTCCACCTCGTATTAATGATGAGTGTGAACTCCAGAAACCTCGCCGATTCCTACACTCAAATTTGACAATAAAGGAATCGATGCTGTCAACATTAAACAACATCCTCAACCATAAAAAAGTACAGTCCTGTATTCCGCCTTACTTTAAGATGAAATCCACACCTTGTTTTTCATATAGATATAATTCCACTATTGAATCCAAGTTATTTAATTACAAACATACGTTGCAGTGCCTAAATATTGAACAGTTACAACGGAATCCTCCAAAGTGTACATGTTCCTCTTCCTCATTTAATTATAGTCCGCTGGGCATATTATTACGGGGATAAAATATAGTCCAAAATGAGAATCTCAAGTCCCTTATTTTAAACAATCCTAAATCCCGAGAACCTCGCTCATTTCAATGGCGACAT
>CAJDSM010001347.1:0-10548 GCA_903981925.1 Ostrea lurida
CTCAACTTATTCGATACACAAGAGCTTGTTTAGTTTAACCAATATGACCATCATGAGGTCAAATGCTGTCTGATGTGTTTCATAGCCATTGTTAAGGTAGATCTCTACATCGTCATAATGGCTTACTCCTTTCGAAATATGGATGAAAATATCACTATCGGGTTATATATTCAAAATTAAATGCCTAGCCGACTAGCTCAGTAAGTTAGCACGTTGCCTTTGTGTTGCAGATCCGGGTTCGAAACCAGCAGGGTTTTAAAAAATTTTCAAATTGCTTTCTACTAAAACTACATTTTTTGACGAAATTGAGTGAATTTGAAACTTTTTGTTTTCAAAATATTGTTTAACATATCCTCTATTTTTCATCCACGTCAAATTTCTCTGGTGTAGCATTCCACCTTAAGCCGTTTTTCACACACTGATTTGACTACGGATTGTTCATCAAGACTGTGGGCTCATGGCGGTGTGACCGGTCAACAGGGGATGCTACTCCTCCTAGGCACCTGATCCCACCTCTGGTGTGTCCAGGGGTCCGTGATTGCCCAACTTTGTTTTTGTATTCTATTTTAGGACTTACGAGATTGATCACTGTTCTTATCTTTGCCTTTACATTTAGGACTTGCAAGATTGATCACTGTTCGTTATCTTTGCCTTTACTTCATAACACACGTATCATTTAAGAAGCAGACCCAAAGGAAACAATTAAAATCAAGGTGTTTGAAAATACTGTGGAATCATCATTGTTCGTGGAGGACCAATGTTCGTGGATTTCGTGGGTCACTCTTACCCACGAATTTACATCCCCACGAACATGTTCTATTTTCCTTTTAATCTTTATAAATATTATGCCATTCGCATTATTTATGAATTACCCACGAAATTACGTCCCCACAAACCAGCAAAATTTTAGCTACCCAGAACATTGGCCCCCACGAATTAAAATGATTCCACAGTACTATGAATAATTTTCAGCGTTTTCATTTCAAATGCTTCTAGTATATCACACTCCAAATCTATATTCATTAAAATAAAGTTCCCAGTCATCACAACAATGAACAATAAAATTCAGTTATTGAAAAGTTCTGTCAAAAATTAACTTGAATTGAACATATTTTATTGTCAAGATGTTACAGACAAAAGGAATGAGCACAAGTTCTTAAAACTTAGAACGCCCTCTCCTAATTAACTTAGAACAAGACAGTCATCAACATAGAGACACTTGTTTCAGAATATCACTGCATTTGGCATCTACTTTCATATCAGCAAGTTTGTCTGCACGAGTAGGTCCAATGGATAAAATTGAAATAGGTTTCTTCATTTCTGAGGCTCGTAATACAAATCTATACCCAGAGTATACCTTTGAAAAAGAAAATCAAGTAAATTCAGTCATGAAGTTCTGCATATACTATATTTAAAAATTTATTTAATTCAATATAAGACCCATAAAAAATTCATTGCATTATATATATATATAATATATTGCTAAATATCTGAGCATTTCATCTTGCAATTTACGAGGTATGCCGTTGCAGCATATTTTTCTCTACCAGTAATATGATTAAATGAAGAGTATATCATCGGTAGAATGTTTTTTTTTTAAATACTAATTGCCAAATTACCTCTAATGAGGACCCCACAACAAGAACTTGGTCACACTCTTGTACTTTTTGGAAAACAAAATTAACAATAGTCTTTGGAACGCTATCTCCAAAAAAGATGATCTCTGGTTTTAAGGGTCCTGAGCACTTAGGGCAAAGTGGTGTCTGAAACGCATACAGCACATAAAAATGTCAAAATCATACTGAAGTGATAATAAGGATTCCTTGCCTTCAAAACAATTAATGTTTCACTAAACATACAAACAATAACAATGGGAAAGATAGCCTGTTTAAAGTCAAAATTATCATATATACCTATAGAACATCATTTTCCATAAAATTATCTCAGTAAAGAACTTATTCTAGTATTTAGAATTTAGAACTGCATGTGTACAGTACAAGTAGAACTGACTTACACAAAAACCCTCAATTTCTTCCTGAGATAATTGTATGTCGCCGTCTGGTGCTAACACGTCTGAGAAAGCTCTCCATCTTGGATTAAGATTTTCAATCATTGTTTGTAAATCATGCCTGGTTATCTTAAAATCACATCTCAGGCAAGCCACTCTGTGAGCACTTCCATGGAGTTCAGTCAACATGGCACTCCCAGCCTTCTGATGCAAGGCATCCACATTCTGAGTGACCAACCAACAAACTTTACCCAAGTCTTCCAAATTCTTCAAAAAATTGTGGGAATCATTTGGTTGAACAGAGGAAAAACTAGGCCATCCAATGAAATTTCTTGCCCAGTATCTCTGTCTGATTTTTTCACTTTTCACAAAATCCTGATATATAACAGGTCTACTTTTGCTGGTAGCATATAGCCCTACTCCCTGTGATCTGTAATCCGGAATGCCACTTTCTGTTGAAATGCCTGCTCCTGTCAAAACTAGAATATTTTGTCCTGTGTCTATGAACTCGGAAAAGTCTTGGATATCATTCTGTGAGACACCTTTGGATTTGGGTACGTATGTTTGAGCAATAACCGAGTATTTCCTGATAAATAACAACTTGCGCAATCTGGTTGTTACGATTCTGCCCATATACTGGACTGTGACCATTGTTAACAACAGAAACTCTACCCTGCGGATACCATAGTAACTTACATGTAAAGTGACATTCACAGTGCACAGTGTTATGCAACTTTCAACTTTAAAATACTTTAAATCCCGATCCCGATAATTAAAATAACATTTAAGAATACGAAATCCTTATGAATTTCTAACTAGAATGAAATAGAGCATATGAAAAATAAAGATAATTATTATAATTTGTGGTTTTATTTTTGTGTTGACAAAGTGAAATTATAAATACAAGCTTCATGTATATCATTAGAATCGAGATCGATGTACATATAGAATACATTACCCGTACTTTCTCTTTGCATCTCACATGTTCATCTTCATGTTGAAGTTCCCATGATTTCCCATAGAACTGCATGTACTGTGAAGAGTATTTTGAGTCAACGATTTACAGTTAGTACTTGTACGTAGAAGTAAAGTCATATGACATATGTTGATTGACTATAATTTTCTTGATTTAGTTTACACATTTTTTTTTTTTTTTAAACTTATTTTAATTTACTTTTGGTGTAGATTAATCATGTAAGAAATTTAAGTTTCGTGTCACTGACTGTCATTCATTTGACTGTTAACCAGAGCACCCCCGTCTTTTTTGCACATTTTGTACTTTGAGGATAAACAATATACAGATCAAGGTAGAAACTTTTCACTGTGAGCAGGTGAGGAAAGCTTTCCTCACAGTGAATTCAGGTTTTAATACAAGTCGGCTATATCCGTCTATTGAAATGCGTTTTCAACACTTTTCTCCACTATGGTATGATAATATGAACTTGGCTGTGTAAAAACTTCTTCACAGTAGACTCATTTTTACAAGGCTCATAGCCCAGAAAGGGTATCATAATCTAAAAAAGATCTTTCCCGAATGATAACTTGTTTCTTATTCGTAAAAATCAGTCAAACAATCATTTGTAAGATGTATTTTAAAGTAGCATAATCTGTATCTTTGGGAATTTATTACACTGTGATTTATTTAAGGAAATCAAAATATATAAACGGTAAAAATGTGAACACGAAATCTGTCCGGTCAAAATGTAAACAACAAGCGAGAAATAAAGCTCAAAAGACAACGTGTCTACAATGTGGCAGTTCTATAATGGAAAGAGGATTGAACGTCATAAACACACAGATCTCCTTATATGGAAGTAGAATTCAAATCACGCTTGAAATGTTTGTAGTAAATAGATTATGTTTGACGTATTTCTGAACTGTAAATACAAAAAGATATGAATATATATCCCATTCATACTTATGATATGTTGCTAAATATGTATACTATTGTTCTCTAAGAGAAAAAGGCCATGTGTATACATCCAGGGTTCGACACTAACGCTAGTCCGGTAGGCCTAGGCTAGTAAAATTTTGTCCCGGACTACCAAAATATCATTTATAAGTAGTCCGGTAGACTACTAAATAATTAAAACCCTATACATGATGCTCGAGAAAATGAACTTTATCAAATGAAAGATATTCAGGAACTTTTTAAATGTTTTTGGACTTTAGATGTAAAATCCCAGTGTTGAAAATTGAAATTGTAAAATCTTGTTCAATTTCCAACAGTTTGATATTATGGGAGAACCAGTAAAATAGAGGCTAAATTTGGTCACAGAATTTTCATTTATTCGTCTCAAAATTTACTGGAAATGCATGATTTTGCATTTTGAAAATTTCCGGGGGAGACACACCCCCCCCCCCCCCCCCCAGCAGGAGGGGGCAAGCTCCCTCCCACACTCTCCCCCTCGTCACTTCGCGACTCGGCCGGCTGCCTTCCCCAGAGCTGGACTATTTACTAAACACCGGGACTAGTTCATTATATAATTTACTAGTCCTGAGGACTAGTATAGTAAAAATCTTAGTGTCAAACACTGACATCGCAAAACAATAATACAGTACTGCGCATGCCTACATCTCAGGCGACTTTGTTGTTTTTCATAGGTTGGTAATATCATAAATAATTAGAAATACATGCAAGTGCTTTGTTTTGTAGTATCTTTTTCCTTTCAATGTTGTAATTACGAATGAAAGCATAACTTTATTAGATGTTTACATAAAAAAAAAATCCGAAAGATTTAATTTTTCGTAACGATACAGATTATGCTACTTTTAATAATGCATGAATGTTTGTTTTTTTCTAAATGTGTAAATCTGTTTCAAATAGTCATGTTTTCTCTTTTTTAGGTACTTCTGTCTCTTTCCATCAACTGAATACATTTTGTACAGTTGTTTGTTCTATGATGGATTTGAAATCTGTAGTTAAAAAACTTCAACAATTTGCAGACCCAAATTTAGCAGAGTCTTGGGACAATGTTGGCCTGTTAGTTGAACCTACACCCCCTCATGAGGTAAGTAAAACTACTATAGCACACATATTAGAAAAATATACTATTTTAAAATGACCACTTGTGAGATACTAATCTCACAAAGTTGGGCCATTTTAAAAAAAGCTTGCTAAAAGTAGAAAACCAACTATGCAGATCAACTTATGGAAAGTGATCGGCGGGGAATCACCAATATTATGAATAATTTCTCGTTTCTTATTTATTTTTTCATATTTTTTTAAGAAGGGGGGGGGGGGGATTAACAACAATCCACACTTCAGGTGCCTGTGGCCAGGAATAGGATAGTTAGAAGAATAAAAATTAAATCAGAAAAAAACCATAAAAAAACAATGGATGTGGAGGATGTGTATAACAATATTTTGAAATTGAATTTATTTTATTTAGTCAACAATTCAGTTTTTGAAGGAAGTAATCTGAATTTTTTTTTTAAAAAAACCTCTGCAGTCAACAAGCTAATCTGCTGAGCTACTCAGCTAGACAATAAAATCTAAAAGGAATACACAAATATATATAATGCTGATAATTATATTTTTATTCATGTCTTGAAAGGAAGTGATCTATTATGATGAAACAGTATTATATACCTCTGTGATGAAGAAAAACCCAGCTAGTAATTTAAAGAGAGCATCCCCCCAAACAGGCTTTATGCCAAATTTTGAAAAAATTAGTTAATATGTAGTTATCAAGAATTTGGAAACATTTCAAACTCCTTGATAACCATGTAGCTAGTTCTTTTAAAATTTGGTATAAAGCCTCTGTGGGGTTGGAGGAAGCTAAGCTATAAATTTCATGATTTTATTTTTACACCTGCAGATGTATAGGGGAAAGCATAAAAAGACAAAATTTGATTAATTTTTAGAAATCTTCTCTGTTCTGTAAATTAGAAAGAAGGAATACTTACACATAGAAGGAATAAGCCTTATTTTCAAAATTTTGCTTTTCATTACTTCTGGGGCAGGGATGGTACAAAAATTGTTATTTTGTGTAGTGTTTACGTCTTTCAGCTTGAAGCCTTTCTTCCTTTGACACCACACATAACATGACTGCATATTCAGAAAATCAAGGGTCGGGAAATGACTAGTGGATGTCAGATCGTGTGAACCAGAATTCACGAGTAGTCTCTTGATATTTTCTTATCTTTAATAGCAAAATAAAAATAAGAGCGAGTGTTTTACTTTACGAGTGAAATTTCTTACGAAATAAATTCCTCCTGTATGTCTAGAAATACAGTATATGTTTTTAATTGATTATCATAAATGTTCATCTTAAATCTGCCAATATTGAATGTAAACTGAATGCATATATAGATCCTTAGATCAGATATGTGAAACTAAATTCTTATTTCATGAATAAATCATTTTGAAGAAAGTTTTCCAAAACTGTGATATGTCTATCATATGATCATTGCACACAAATGTATGTTTTAGGTCAAAAAGGTCATGCTGACTAATGATCTGACAGAGGCAGTTTATCAGGAGGCGCAGGCATGGAATGCTAACCTGATTATTTCTTATCATCCACCCATCTTTGTTCCAATGAAGAAGCTGGTGCAGAGAAACTGGAAGGACAGGATAATTACCGGCTGTATAGAGAACAGGATAGCTATCTATTCCCCTCACACAAGCT
This sequence comes from Ostrea lurida, assembly GCA_903981925.1. Lineage (NCBI taxonomy): Eukaryota > Metazoa > Mollusca > Bivalvia > Ostreida > Ostreidae > Ostrea > Ostrea lurida. Next base: position 6,643 of record CAJDSM010001347.1, read on the forward strand.
ACGATGCGCTGGCTGGAGGAGTTAATGATTGGCTGATACAAGCTTTTGGTGATGAGTTAATGATTGGCTGAGACAAGCTTTTGGTGGAGTCAATGATTGCTGATACAAGCTTTTGGTGGGGAGTTAATGATTTGGCTGAGACAAGCTTTTGGTGAGGAGTTAATGATTGGCTGATACAAGCTTTTGGTGAGGAGTTAATGATTGGCTGATACAAGTTTGTGGTGAGGAGTTAATGATTGCATGGCTGATACAAGCTTTTGGTGAGGAGTAATGATTGGCTGATACAAGTTTGTGGTGAGGAGTTAATGATTGGCTGATACAAGCTTTTGGTGGGGATTTAATGATTGGCTGAGACAAGCTTTTGGTGAGGAGTTAATGATTGGCTGATACTTTGGTGAGAGTTAATGATTGGCTGGATACAAGCTTTTGGTGAGGAGTTAATGATGGCTGATACAAGCTTTTGGCGAGGAGTTAATGATTGGCTGATACAAGCTTTTGGTGGGAGTTAATGATTGGCTGATACAAGCTTTTGGTGGGGAGTTAATGATTGGCTGATACAAGTTTGTGGTGAGAGTATATGATTGGCTGATACAAGCTTTTGGTGGGGAGTTAATGATTGGCTGATACAAGCTTTTGGTGGGGAGTTAATGATTGGCTGATTCAATGTTGTGTTGAGGAGTTAATGATTGGCTGATACAAGCTTTTGGTGAGGAGTTAATTGATTGGCTGATACAAGTTTTGGTGAGGAGTTAATGATTGGCTGATACAAGCTTTTGGCGAGGAGTTAATGATTGGCTGATACAAGCTTTTGGTGGGAGTTAATGATTGGCTGATACAAGCTTTTTGGTGGGAGTTAATGATTGGCTGATACAAGTTGTGGTGAGGAGTTTAATGATTGGCTGATACAAGCTTTTTGGTGGGGAGTTAATGATTGGCTGAGACAAGCTTTTGGGAGGAGTTAATGATTGGCTGATACTTTGGTGAGAGTTAATGATTTGCTGATACAAGCTTTTGGTGAGGAGTTAATGATTGGCTGATACAAGCTTTTGGCGAGGAGTTAATGATTGGCTGATACAAGCTTTTGGTGGGGAGTTAATGATTGGCTGATACAAGCTTTTGGTGGGGAGTTAATGATTGGCTGATACAAGTTTGTGGTGAGGAGTTAATGATTGGCTGATACAAGCTTTTGGTGGGAGTTAATGATTGGCTGATACAAGCTTTTGGTGGGGAGTTAATGATTGGCTGATACAAGTGTGGTGGTGAGGAGTTAATGATTGGCTGATACAAGCTTGTTTGGTGAGTGAGTTAAATGATTGCGCTGATACAAGCTTTTGGTGAGGGATTAATGATTGGCTGATTACAAGCTTTTGGTTGAGGAATTAATGATTGGCTGATACAAGCTTTTGGTGGGTTTTGTAGTTTTTGAAAAGATTATCATATTATCTTAAGATTTTGTATAGGAAATCTAATATAGAGTAAAACGTGGTGAAGAAGAACACTCTTACAACAGATTCGTGCTTACAGTAAAGTGATTTCCACTCTTTGTAGTTTGAAAACAATAATATGATTTTATGAATTCATTGTATATAACACTGTTTATAAAGAATTATATTTAAAATGAATTGTCCATCCAAAGCACTTTCATGCAAGTGTTTTATTATAACTTAAAACTTTATTTATAGTCAATGTTTCTACACTGTACTATTTCTTTGGTTCAAAAATGCAAAATACAATTTCGTGGTGTACTATGTTCATAATCTTTATTGTTGAAGGATTATATGAATATCCTCGCTTGTTAATCAATAGTGGAATGTTGAATTGTTTGATTTCAGATACAAAGTGTGTAAGCCCAGTCACTCCTTCCCTGATGTCCACAGGTCCATATACCAAAAAACTACAGATAACAATCCCAAGTTCTGTACAGGAAGCCATATTTAAATCTGTCAGTGGGATTCAAAATACTCTGGCATCTGTTCAGGAAATGTAAGAATTTTCCACAATTATGTATTTTGAAAAATTAATATGCTTTTAACTGGTCCAATGATTTATTGTCCCCCCTCCTAGATGGATATAAGGACTATACGTGTGTTTACATGTCCATGTGCCTTCAGGTTCCAGATTAAAGCTAAATCTATTAAACTAGCAAGAATGTTACTTAGTTGAAACAATAAGATTTTCTTTGGTTTTCAAGGGAAAAATTTAATAATAAAGATGCATGTCACTGGTAGGGAAGTTCTGTTTTTGTTTTCAAGATATAAACTACCTTTCTCACTTGATAGTTATAGATAAATATGCTCCTGTTTGTTCTCAAGGTCAAAAAGAATTTCAAGGTCACTGCCTTGCAGACTTCTTACTTCCTCTGCATATATTTAAAATTCTTCAGTTTATAGTACATGTAATTATGCTTGTAGTGATATTGATAAGCAATACATGTACATGCTGGTTGTCAAGGTCAAAATTACTGGAAAACAGATTCTGAAATTCCTTGTGAGCACTTTGAATACATTTCATAGCTGATTTTTGTTATTTTTAGAATTTTAGGTCAAAGGATAAGGTCTAAATCTCTAAAGGGGAAATTCATTGTTTTACAAGTTTTATTCTGCTGTACTTATATATAATGATAAAATTTATTTCAGGTATGGTACCTTTTATAAAGACCCAATTCCTGATTGGTTTTTAAATGCTAATGTAAAAGGCCCCAGTCATTAGAAGGGACATTTTTAAGTTCATTTTGTACAAGACGATAAGGGATTCTGATTTTCGATTTATACACTGGTAGAAATATTGGCTTGGTTTGGGATCTTAGTTGTTGGTTTTAAAATGAAAGGACATGTTTTCTGTTGCAAGATAATTTGAGTGCATTTTCGGAAATGCTTCCAAATGTTGCAAGATGTCCCACTTTGCAGACTCCTCCTTTTGTAATTGGGATATATTCATCCTCTTTGTGAGTGGGAGATCTGTAATGGTTGATACTTCTCTATTTGTAAGACAAATCCACATTTCATTTATTATTAGAGGTATTTCTTAACCTTTGGCAAACTGCAGTATTCCTTGATAACTTTTTTAGACAATGCAAAGATATGATCTTTTCATCAATATATACTGCTACTTTTAAAATGAGTTAAAGATTTATTCTTAATTTAATTCTGATCTTTTAAACTATTTTCAATTAATACATGCAAATTTCTATTTCTTTACAGAAACCCAGAATTGTCACAGCTAAGTATTCTTTGTTCTAATGGTACAATACCAGCAATACTAGAGAGCACGCAGAGCTTCAATGACAAAGTACGCAGCACGGAGATTTTAGAGTTACAGAAAGTAAGCATTACTGTTATAAATATCTCAGGAAGTAAATGGGCATTGTAGATTTACATTGTAGATTTCACAAAGTTTGCTAGAAATAATGACTTTTACATAAGCTCATGTTAGAAATAATCTGCGAGAATTGTATATCAGCAGCAAAATATTTTCTATTTACAACAAAATGTATCACAATCCAAAACAAATGTTGGTAAAATTAGAATCCCAGTATTGTTTTGTCTTTACACATATACAGCAATCATTCCATATTTTGGTATAGGCACCCAAACCTGGGTATGGAATGGGCAGGATTGGAAAATTGACATCACCAATTTCTGTAACGGAAGCAGTAGAGAGGGTGAAGAGGCATCTCGGAATTGGGCATGTCAGGCTTGCTAAAGGTAACAGTATGAATATGGACTTTTTTATGCCCCCGCCAGGGCTCCCACTGGACCAAAATTTCTTTTCGCCACTTTCGAGCGGCGAAAACCACACCCTATTTTTTCAGTTATATTCATAAATAAATAATGCCTAGTTGTGGAAAGAATAAAAAATTGAAGTATTTGGTAAATTTTAATAAATTACAAATATAAAATTATGGTC